>PVJL010007285.1:0-80293 GCA_004026885.1 Lyroderma lyra | reverse complement strand
TTTTTATTGTTAGACTTATTGGGGTGACATCTGTTAGCAAGGATTACATAGGTTTCAGGCATACAATTCCACAGTGCATTGTCAACTTGATGCATAATAAGTTCACCACCTAATGTGACCCCTCTTTCCATCCCCTTATATTTAGCTTCCCCCCCTCCTCTCCCACCCCCTCCCCTTTCTCCCCTCCCTAACCCACTCGAAGAGGAAACCTTCTTAAATAAGTGAGTGGGTCTCAGAGTTCCAGGAAGATTCTAGAAAGAGGAAGGGGATGCAATGTGATCTTGGAGCTCCCTAATATTTCAGATACTGTATTTCTGCACAGAACCATCCCTTTCCCTGAATAGATATCTCTTAGTGAGCCTCTCAGCCCTCAGCAAGATTACCGGTTATAGGACCTGCTTCCATCATACGCCACCATGGCTGGGATTCCACCCTTCCCTGGCTGTGGCTGATTCAACCAGGGGTGGGCACCTGACTCAAAGTGGACCAATCAGATTCCTTCTGCCAGGAAAATGGAGCACAGGCAGAGGTCTTTGGTATTCAGTCCATCAATGGTTATGCTCCATGGTGATAGCCCATGAACCACTGCTATTAATGACTACAGCAAGGCTTGTCAAGACATCAGTCGCAGTCCTCTGATGGACCAGTAAGCAATTTTGGGGTGACTGCCTGAATTGAGAAAAAAGTATTGTAGCAGACGCCACATTATGCCAGGGCCTAGAGGCGAGGCAGGTAAATGTAAAAGAAACACGTTTTTCGCACTCACACTACAGCTGCCAGAGGCAAGAATCGACTCCTCACAATCGAGGAAGCTGCATGGACTTAAGCAAGCGAAAACAAGTGGGCCCCGACATCTGGAGAAGAGTGGAAGTAGCCCTTGCTCTGAAAAAGTCTGCCAGGCCTGGTCTACAGGAGTCCCTGGTCCCTGCCCATCCCGGATCCTGGCTCTTCAGCTTCCCTCCATCCTGTGACACACTCTGGCAACCTTCCGCTAGAGTCCCCTTTTGACTGAGTTGGCTTCTGTCCCTGGCCTCCAAAAGCAGCTTAACTGCTTCAGGCTGGCAAAGTGAGAGGGGTCAGAGTTAGTGGATCTGAAATTGTCCCTGTGATCCCAAACTAGGCTGTCCCTAAGAAATGGGCACATCTAGTCAGTTCCCTAAGGAAACCATGAGATGCCAAAGGCTGACGCTGTTATTAGAAGAGCTGGGCAGCCCGGGAAACACATTTGGTGCTGCGCCTAGAACTCGATGCTGAGATGCAGAAAGTGGCCGATCTGTGAGGAGCAAAGCGGGAAGAGAGCTGAGGGGAGGTCGGTGGGGCCTGCACTGGGCATCATGTTCATCCCTCTTCAGACAGAACCTACCATGGGATAGAAGAGATGTCATGACATGACCTAAACAGCTCAAGGAGGCAGGTAAACCTCAGTGTATGAGGTTCATATTTCTGAAGATTTACCTGCAGGCTAGTATGGTAGCCAGCCTCCAAGATGGCCTCCAGCAATCCCCACCCCCTGGTGGTCAGGTCCTTGTATAGGCCCCTCCCATATTAAATTGGGATGATGTGGATGACCGATAGCATATGGCAGGAAAGACAGCGTGTGATTTTCAAGGCTATGTCATAAAAGACATCACGTTCCTGGATGTACAGCCGTCAGGTTGTGAGGATGCCCAAGCAGCCCAGTGGAGAGGCCTGTGAGACGGGGGACTAAGGCTGCCTGCCAACCCTCAGCACCAACTTGCCTACCATGTGAATGAGCCACTGTGGGACCAGTGACTACTGTCCAGACTGACATTTTGACCACAACTTTATAAGAGACCCTGAGTCAGAACCACCTGCTAAGTTGCTCTTAGATTCTGATTCACGGAAGCTGTGTCAGAGAATAAATGTTTATTGTGGCTAAGTTTGTGAGTAGTCCATGGCCTAGCAATACATAACTAGCACAACTGAGGATGAGAATGTGCTGGAATTGGAACATCTCTGGAAAGGGGATGACAGGATAAGACTATGTGGCTCAGACTTGAGGTTGGGGGAATCTGCATGGCTGCCTTTGGTGCCCAAGGTCCCCCCTCAATGGCACCAAAGGCAGCCATGCAGATTCCCCCAATTTCTCCTATATTGGGGAGAAGAGGAAGGGAAGCTCCTTTGGTAACTGAGTGAAGGATACTAAACCCTTGGAAATAGCTGCTGACTTCTATGTCCTTTTAGGGTATGTCCTGCTTCATCATCCTGAGAGCCAAAATAAGTTCTCAACTCCTCTAATAGTCAAAATACCAGGATTTCTGAGTGCCTATCCTAGCGGTAGTGAAAGGTCTGCCTTTTCATCCCTGCAGGTAAATCTAAGGATCTCAGAGTGTCTACCAATCCAAAGGAAGCTATCTTGCTTAGCTCTTCCTTGTAGAGGAAAAAACCAGAAAATCTGGTCTAGATCACAGAGGGGACCCAGTTCTCAGCCATACAGCCTTCCCCAAACCAGAAGTTCCAGTAGTATCTCAGGGCATATCTGAGGAAATGAAAAATTGCCTTCACAAAACACCTAGAAAGGACTCAGGGATGTCCCAATTTGTTAGAGCAAAAAAAAAATCCAGGTCATTGGTACAAACCATCATAGAATTCTGAGCCAGGTTGCATGCATGCTGGGAAAGAAAGGGAGATTCCAGGTTGTGCTGGTAGCGTGGGGACTTTTCCTGGCCAGCAAGGGCTTGCCCTTTTCCTCAGGGAAAGGTAGACCTCTGAGAGTTTATGATTCTTCTCTTTTCTGCCTTCTAATTTCCCACATGCTTTTCACCTCACCATCTCTACTTCATTCCCATCACATCTTGCCACCTGCAGGCCCAGTGTGCTCAAAGACCTTTCCCCTGCCTACCCACCTCATCTCTGGGCCAGCTGTCCTATCCCAGAGCAGGGGTCTCAGCTAAGGAGGGATGTACGGTCACTCCAGAGGCCCTTGTCTGCTGAGTTCGGGTGAGACTGAGTTTGTAGTTATTCCCACAACTTGTGGAGAACTTTTCAGGCCTGCGAAGGGCTGGGAAGGTACTTTTTATGCTGCAGGTCTCTGAGTGTGAGCATCTAGGAAGGCCAGGAAAATGGTGAGGTCCAGGGTGGCATCTCAGCGATCCTTGGGCCTCAGCAATATTGGGGTGCAGCAAAAAGGGATGGAGGCACTTCTTTCTTACACACACAGCCAGGATAGCCTCAAGAAAAGAAGAGTCTGCTTTTTCACATGGAAAATGGGGATAAGAAGAGCTTAAAAGGAGATTATAGAAGTAATGCCTTTATTCAGCCTCTGATGAGGTGAATTTTCCCGAGGGAGCGGACATACTGGTCGGCAGGGCAGGGGTGGGTGGAGCGAGACCATGAGAATGCAGAATTCAGCCTCAGAAACGTGGCTCTGAGCCTTGGCAGCAAAACCAGGTAAGCAAAAACGAGGACTGAGTTTTTGACACACATATCTGTCTGGAAACCCTCAGGAATGTGATTTGTGGGACCGGCCACGTGTTTGTTGAATGACAAAATGACTGAGTTAGTGAAAGACTGAATCCCCAGCTCTATGTGAAATCACTCAGTAAGCGGCCCTGTGAAATTCTGAAATCATGAAACCGGACTCCCAGAGGCCAGGGATGGTGGAAGTTTGGGAGTTGCCCCCTCAGTTCCCAGCCGGGAATTCCCTATGGCGCTGCTGAGATTTGCCTCAGCGCCACCTGCTGGTGGGCACTGACGCTGGCCAGTCCCTGATGGAGTCCGAAGTCTTTCTTTCACCTGGAAGAGGAAGGGGGTGATGGAAGGATGGGGGCCAGCCTCTCTCCAGATGACCCTCGGGGACAGCTGCTACCTGACTTATCCTGGTCCTTCCGAGGATCAGTCGAGAAAACATAGCAAAGCCTTGGAAAAGGCAAAAGAGAATCCCGCATGGCCTTTCAGAGAAGGGTTGGGTGTCAGGTAGGCGTCCCAATGATGATCTGATTCTTTAGGGGTGTGTGGAACTGATTACTTTCGACTGACTTTAAGACTCCGTAGGGATAGAGGTAACTTGTCTGAAACAGATAATAATGCAAATGATTCCTGGTCATAACCGTGCAGTTTTGTCCAGTGAAGAATGTAAATACCGGAAGTCAAATTCTCATTTGAACTAGTTTTAACATCTTTGTGGTTTCTTGTCAATAGAAGAAAGTCTTCCACACGTGTTCACTCTTTTTATGTCTGAGGGCCATGATTTTACCTTTCTGAAAATTATATTTGTGCAGGTCCTTGATCCCTAGGAAATTAACAAAGTCTCTCACACCTTCCTTCCCTTCCTGCCCCACCCCACCCCACCCCCGTTCAGTTGCACTGGACTGCATCCTCTGGGTCCCCACTGTGCCCAGCACAGGCTTCGAGGGCCGTGTACATCCCTACCAGCCTCTCCCTCCAGACTGCAATGGGTCTGCAGAGCTCGGTCCATGCTGTTGAATGAATTTAGAAATATACTCAGTGTGGACCACACCTGACTGCTGGTGCAGGACTCCGGTATATGAGAAGCCCGGGATCCACGTGACCTAACACTGCTGGGCCGCAGCTTCCGCATCTGCGCAATGAGGGGAGTATTGCCTATGTGTTGCCGGTACAGATGGAAGGAAGCCAGAAGTAACCACTGCGCGTTTTCCATTTCCCTCTTTCAGTTTCTAGTCCCATCTCCCACTCCAGAATACTACAAACAGGATCAGGGTCATTTCCTTTGGCTCCTCACCCTGCCAGGCCCACAGGAAGTGTTTGCGTTTAGTCAAATCTCCCGGCCTGGTCACCAATGAGAAGGGGACAGGGAGATGGCTTGAGGGAACAGAGTGCCCTTCATCGGGTGGACAAGAAGCAGGACCTACTCAGCAGAAACCTTAGGCACCAATGCTGGAAGCCTGAGGGGAAAGACAGGGGCCTGGGCACCTGAAAACGGACAGGGAAACCCCAAAAGAAAAACCAAAATGAGAGAGCCTGGAAATGGCTGGATTAACAACAGCTGCAAGTTACCGCCACCTGTCTCAACCCACCTCGGCTTCATCCGCTGAGAACCGCGGACTCACGAATAACTGGGATTCAGGCGCCACCGCGTGGCCATTTCTGAAACTACCCACCGAGGCTGAGCGGAGCCCAGAGGTCCAAGGGCAGAGGGAGCCAGGCCACCACTCGGCCAACGTTCCTCGCGACCGTCCTCTTCATCCTCGTCTTCTCCCTTCTATTTATTGAGCACCAACTGTAGTCCAGGCTCTGTGCTCAGCACTTCTCAGGCCTTTAGCATATCTAATTCTTGCAACAGTTTTACAAAGCAGGTAATACTTAAAACCATCTTACAGATAAGGAAACTGAGGCACAGAATGGTAAAGGAGTTTTCCAGCTCGGAAGTTGGCCAAAAGAGCTTCTCTCTGTACAGGAGAGTGACAGGAGGCAATTGGTCCTAACCCCTTACCAACTGGATGGCCTTGGGGCCTTTCGGCTCTAATTCCAGTGTGTTTTTGGTGCTGACCCTGTGCCAGGCCACACACTGGGCACTGGGGTCTCCTGTAATCCTCTGGCTTGGTCCCTATTAATCTCTTCCACAGCACTGATCACCATGCACATGGCCTGATTTACTTGTTAGTGACTGTCTCCCACCACAACTGTGGGCTTCCTGAGAGCAGGGATGCAGTCTGTTTTCTTCATTGCTGTGTCTCCAGAGCTCAGAGTTGATCTCAGAACACAGACCAGCTGCTCAGGAATGAACTAATAAATCAATAAATGTTACAAGTAGGGTGGGCAGATTGGTAAAGGGCAGATGTGTTTCCTGCCTCCCACTGCCCTTTCCCTCAGTGCTTTGCCAGAGGAAAACACAAGAGCTTTGGGAGCCCAGAGGAGGCACCTAACCTGGCCCAGGGCCTCAGGACAGCA
Source organism: Lyroderma lyra (assembly GCA_004026885.1). NCBI lineage: Eukaryota > Metazoa > Chordata > Mammalia > Chiroptera > Megadermatidae > Lyroderma > Lyroderma lyra. The sequence goes on along the minus strand of PVJL010007285.1, from coordinate 74,401 downwards.
GAGCTGAGACCTATAAAGGGAGGGAGGGGAAAGGCATGCCAGGTGGAGGCCACGGCCCCAGCAAGTGCCTGCAGAGGAGAACCCATAAGGTGTGCACTGCGAATTCTAAGCCTCCAGGAGAAACATGAAGGGAGGAAGAGGTCTGCGGGGAATTCATCAGATGAGCCATGATAAACAAATCCCTCCCTTGACTATGTCTCAGATTCCTCACCCACAAAATGGGAGTAAAAGAGGATGGAATGAGACACAGGGCCTGGCACACAGGAACTTTTAGGTTTCCCCACCACTCAATGCACTTCAGGGTGATGGCCACCAGGGGCCAGTAGTGGGGCCCCAGAATCCACAGGGGAGATGGTCTGAGACACAGAGATAGAAGGGTGTGGGGGACCGCAGGAATCAGCTGGTCTAAATCAACGCCTCTGAGATGGCAGCACCAGGTGACCCCTTGAGATCTAAGCATCCAACCCCCACGAGATGGCAGAGCTTCATCCGACAATGCATGGGCACAAGGTCAAAGAATGGGGGTGAGCTTCACTCAGAGGGCACAGAATGGAGACTTTGGCAGAACCAGTAATTCGTCCTTTCCTTCAACAAACATTTATTAATCATCTACTCTGTTCCAGGTGTTAGAAGCCCTGGGGATGCAGCAGATAATAAACCAATATAGTATGTGAGTTTGCGTGTCTGTGTGTGTGTGGTGTACGAGATGTTGAAAAGTCCTTCTAGGGAGAAAAATATAAAGATGGGAAGGGAAATAGGGAATGTGGTGATGGTTTACAATTTTAAATAGGATGGTCCCCTCCTGACAAAAAGACCTTTGAACAGAGACCAAAAGATGTGGTGGGAGTAAGCCATGAGAACTTCTCAGGGAGGAGTGTCCCAGGCAAAGGGGAAAGCAAGTGAGGATGCCCTGGGGCAAGACTATGCCCACTGTGGTTCAAGGAGCAGTGAAGAAGGGGGGAGGGTGCTAACTTAGGGGAGGAGGAAGCCAGATGGAGTAGAGCCTTAGGGGCCACTGGGATGCCCAAATGAGGATACAACATGTAGTGACAAAGGAGCACGATGGGAGAGAAGCACAGAGCTGCTCATTAGGCAATTCTAGACTTGTGTCTCATTAACCAACCACACCTCCTGCAGTGCACTATGAATTAATATTTTCTATAAATCCTGTAATTATCTTGTGAATAGCACAATTATATTGCATTGTATTTGTGTGTGTTAAAAGCATTCATTCGTTGAATGTAAACATTTTAAATGTACTATGTATTATGCAGCCCTTTTGATTTTTTTATTTAATAAACTGGGAGCTTTAAAATTGAAACCAGAGGGGGCTTTTCTTGACTGGCAAGAGTTCCCTAGAGGCAGGTCTACACTCACACTCACCAAACCCTCACGTAACACACTCACACTGACTCCTCCAAGTGCCCAGCCAGAACCCAGGGCTGGGAGGCAGAGACCTATCCACCTGCCACCTCAGTGTTGCCTTGGTCTGGTCCCTGCAGTGTCTTCCACTACCCCTGCCTCACTTTACCCAGCCCTTCACAGGTGACAGCATCCTTGTCCTCATGGACCTTCACTACACTTGGGCAGGAATTAGGGCTCCGAGAGGAGCTTGCTTTTCAAAGCAGCTGAGAATGGAGCAGAGAGTCTGCAGAAGGCAAGATGGAGATGGGGAAGATTTAAAAGTTTAAAGGTAAGAACCCGGGGCAGGAGAATGTCACTGCTAATCCTCTGTTGGATCATGACTTCAAACAGACCTGGTTTGAATCCCAGCCCCATCATTTATTTACCTTGGATAAATCCCTTGAACTCCTTGAACCTCGATTTACAAATCTCTTCAGTGGAAATAATGATTTTGTTGTGCAAATTAAATGACGTAGCACAGATGAAACAAGTGTTGTTATTATTATTATTTTCAGACTTACCAAGTGTGGGGAGTGGGGTGGGGTTGGGTGGGTGGGAGGAGGCTGTTCAGATTACAACCTACCCAGCCAGTCAAGCACTGGCTAGACTCCTGCTGTCTCTGCCTGCGTAGACAGCACTTACTTCACGATGATCAAAGTCCAACTTTTCCATCACCACCTGCTTTATAGTTACAAAGTGCTGTCATTCATTCATTCGACATCTACTGAGTGCTTCCTACATAATCCAGCACAGTGCAGGGTCCCTAGGTCCTCTGGTGCATGAGGCAGGCACTGTCCCTGTACCCAGAGAGCTGACATGGAATAATTAATCACACAAATAAATATATAGTTAAAAATTGGAAAGAGAAAAAAAATGAACAAACAAACAAACAACCCAAGGGCACAATTCCCAAATGTTTATTTGGGAATGAGTGGGTTAGGGAGGGGAGGAAGGGGAGGGGGTGGGAGAGGAGGGGGGGAAGCTAACTATAAGGTGATGGAAAGAGAAGTCACATTAGGTGGTGAACTTATTATACAACAAGGTGACAATGCACTGTAGAATTGTATGCCTGAAACCTATGTAATCCTTGCTAACAGATGTCACCCCAGTAAGTCTAACAATAAAAATGAATTTTTAAAAAATAGGGTTAAGGGCTAGGAGAGAAATATATGGAGGGGGGTGTGCAGGAGAGAGAATCACAAGGGGTTCCGATTTAATCTCAACAAACCTACACAGCAGCAGCCAAGGACAACTCTTACCCCCACTGCTGCGGATGGAGACCCTGAATCTCAGGACAAGGCAGGCTCTTGCCCAAGGGCACTGACACAATGGAGTGAAGGACCCAGAGGCCAGCACACCCAGGTGACTCCGTCTCCCACCCAAGCTGACCCAGGGGAAGAAGGGCTCTGCCAAAGGATCCCGCCCTGGAGTGAGGCCTGCGTGGAGTCCTGCGTCCCTTCGCGTCTGCTTTGCATCTCCTGAGAAGTGGGGGTGCTGGCTCAGGCCCCTGGGGTCTGAAGGCCAGAGTGTACTAATTCCTCCCCATGGGCAGCAGAGCCCACAGACAGGTGACTGCCCTTTAGGCATAGCTGTTCTACGCTTCGGTTCCAGAGGCCTGGGCTGTCAGTTGGGGGGAGGGTTGCCCCCCAGGGGAGGCTGTGCCAGGCTGTCTTGGCAGCAAATCCACCTTGTAGGCAGAGCGGGCTGGAGGTTGCACTGGCTCTGCGTTATCCATTGAGCTACTGTTAGGTAACGACCCCAGACCACCTGTCTGTGGGCTGTGTTTCACGACTTGCAAAGCCCTTATACACCCCTTATCCCCTTTTATCCTCACCAAAAACCTGGCAGGAAAGAAAAGGCACTGGGCATGGAGCTAGAAGACCAGGGTTCAAGTCCTACTAAGTGCCACATCGCTTTCATTCAGTCATTCAGCAAACATTCACGAAGTAGCTACAAAGTGCCAGGCCCTCGCCTTAGCACAGTGAGCAAAACAGGCCAGACAAGGGCTCTGCTGGGAAGTAATCCATCACATAAAAGCCAGGGGGTCAATTCACAGGTGTTACCCTTTGCAGCACCTCTCCTTCATGTCTCAGCCAGCCCTCAGGCACATCCTGTTGGCTCTACCCTCTCCGTCTTGAGTCCAACCACTTCTTGCCCACCACACTGTCCCCTACCTCAGGTCACCACCATCTCGTCAGGACGGTTGCATCGTCCTGCAAACGAGGCTCCAGCTTCCCCTATACTGACAGTCCCCCACCCCTGCCGGAACAAGCTTCTTAACTGCTTCCCCACTGAACCCTCTTCAGCTCCCCACTCAGAGTAACATCCAAACCCTTCCTGTGACTTACGAGGCCCTGCGCGACCAGACTCCTGTTACCTTTCCCATTCTGGACCCACTGGCCTCCGTGTTTCTCAAGTTCATGGTTCTCAGGGCCTTTGTACTTGTTGGTCCCTCTGCCTGGAATGTTCCATGCCAGATGTTTCTATGGCTTCCTCTGTCACCTCACACAGGCCTCTGTTCAAATGCTGCCATCTCCAAGTTGCTTCTTGCTTCCTTTTTTCCTTCGTGCTCCTTCACTTCCTTGCAGAGCATGCATCACCACCTCAGGTTAAATATTATTTAAGTATTCGTTATGGTCTGCCTGCCTGTCTAGGGCAGGGTTCTCTTTGCCCACTGCAGTATCAGTGCCTGGAGGATGTCTGCTACTAGGGGTGCTAAACACATGAAGGAAGACAATTCCGAAGTAGGTGAGGGCTATGAATGAAAACCACAGGAAACCTGCAGGTGAGCGGGCAGGAGGCCTCACCTCATTCACGGCGAGTGTCAGAAACGGTCCCCAGGCACTGGAACGGCTTTCGAACCTCCTCGTTGACAAGCGGCTGTCCCCTAGGAGGGGACATGACACTGTCTCTGAGAAAGGGACATCTGAGCTGAAATCTGAACCGTGGAACAGACCACTTAGGTGGCAGGAAGAGCAGGTGTGACAGCTGGGTGGCAAAGGAGAGCTGTAGCCATTGGAGGGGCTGAGAGGTGACTGAGGGGAGCCAGTGAGCTGGGCCACTGGGGTCAGGAGTTCAGTTTGTCCTAAAAGCAACGGGAAGCCTGGAAGAGCTTTAAGCTGGGGAGTGGAGAGATCAGCTTTGAGATTCCTATGGAGAAAGGAAAAGGTGGGAGAGGGGGGAGGGAACCACCTGGGAAGATTGGGTAATTTGTGAGCAAGTGGACAGCTAGGCCTCAGCCTGTCCTGTGGGGACCTCAGGAGCTGGGCGGACCCTTTGGGGTTGGCCAAACTGAGGCAAGGAGGCCAGGCCTTTGAGCCTCCACCCCCACTCCGTGCCTGGAACTCACCCAATTCCACTCTCTCAGAACCCAGGGTCAGCACCGCTCCCTCCTCCACCCCATCTCCTGAGGTCCCCACCACAGGGTAGCCCAGCTGAGGAGCCTCCTCCTTGGAAACTGTTGCCTCAGTCCTATTCAAGTCAGACAACAGGAAGGACTTCCTGGCTGGGAGGGATGGGACATCCCAGGTGAGGGGGATGAGGGCATTTCTGTCCCAAGACAAGGGACTGGACACAGTGACTTCTGGAGGCCCCTTTCTAATAGTTGGACAAAAAGAGCAGAGTCTTCTCCAAACTGAATGGGGAAGCGAGGGAAGCTTTTCAGAATGGGAGTTGGGGGAGCACTTGCAACAAGAGTCATCAAGGGAAAGAGCTCAGATTTGAGCTAGACTCCCTGTGTTAGAATCCCAGCTTCGTCACGAACCGGCTGTGCAGCCGTGGATGAGCTATATAACCTCTCTGTGCCTCAGTTCCTTCAGCAGTAGACTGGGAGCCCTGGTAGTACCTACCTCTTGTGGATCTTACGACGTTTCAGTTGATGAACTGAAATGTGTCAAGTACTCAGAACAGTGCCTGGCACAAAGTGATAACTATGTACGTGTTTGATAAAAGAAACAAAAGGTATCAGTGACTTCCATTTCAGAGCGTCCTGGGTGGGGCACTGTGGCGGGGTCTTTATTTACATTACCACTAATCCGCACATCCCTCTGTAAGATAGTTCTTACAGTTCCCATTTCACAGATGAGGAAACCGAGACCCAGAAAGGTGAAGCCACTCGCCCAAGTTGACTTAGGCTGACTCTAGCAGCTCTCTACCACAGACAGGGGCACAGGTGACATGGCTTCCCAGAGGCCCGTCTTGGAACTTCACACCCACACTCCCAGCTGAAGGCCCCTCCTGTGTGCAAACCAGCCCCGGACTCGTCGGAGCCTGGGAGGACTTCCTAGCTGAGCAGGGTAACTCGTAGCTCAGAGCAGCAACCACCTCATTAAGCAATTACCTCCGGGAGTGCCAAGGCAAGGAAGTGACCTCACGGGCCACTCCATACCTCCTTGACACTGGGGATGGAGGTAATGGGGGTAATTATGGCAGTGGTGGGAATGACATTCACGGTGACGTCAAGTAATGGAAAAGAGACAGCTCTGTCAGATTTTGATGTTGGTGGAGGAGGTGACAGGGCTAGTAATTGACTTGGTGGTAGTTAAGAGGATGGCTAATGGTGGTGGCAGATCGTTGATGGAGAGGTGACAGTGGTGGTGACGAGTTGGGTAGGCCCTGAAGCTGGGTTCCCAGTCTCCATTCCACCCCCCTAGATGGAGAGGATGAAAAGCCAGCAAGGACGGTCCCGCCCTCGCAGCATTTGCACCTGGAGCAGGGCCCACCCATTAGAGAGCGTCCTTCCTGGGCTCCAGGGTTCTCCCTTAGAAAACAGGGAGGGGGACAGCAGGACAGCGCCTGCTGCATAACAAGCACTATGGTAAGGTTGGTTGTTACTGCTATTATCATTTAAATTTTTTTTTTTTTTTTTTTTTTTTTTTGCTTTTTGGTATGTGGGTAGCTCCCTGACTGGGAATCGAACCCAGGCCGCAGCGCTGACAGCGCCAGCGCCGAAGCCTTAAGCCACTACACCATCAGGGAACTCCCCCATTTAAAATTTTTAAAAATTGTTTCTTGCCCCCTTGGGCTGTTTGTGCCCACCAGAAGGTAACAGGTGGCTCTGCAGTGGCCTTCTGGTGTCACGTCTCCAGAGTTCTGGAATTACGTCTCCAGCTTCCACAGAGGCGGGGCAGGGGTGAACGTGACAAATGCAGCTTCCTAACCCCGGATTGAAGCTTCAGGGGTGTGTTCTTGAATTCATAGCTGCAGAGGTAGTGGCTCTCCTAGTGGGTCAGTTCTACGAGTACATAGTTTGGGGAGTCATTCCTGGAGGCGTGGCTCATTCAGACTCTCCAACAATTGTCCTGGATTAAATGCCTTCCAACAAAAACACGAAAGGGGTTTCTGTTTCCTGCTCTGAACGCTGACAATGTAGTCTGATAGCCTGATGGGTAAAGCTGTGATGCTTGAGATAGCAAACATGGTGACATGGATGGCAATGGTGTCTGGTGAGGATGATGGGGCTAGTTTGCTGGGTGTTTGCTCTTGAGATTGATAGAAATGGTGATGATGACAATGGTCAGTGGTGGAGGTAGGCAGTAACAAGAGGTCTTGGGTGCAATAGAATCTGACTCTGGCTGACTTACGATCTCCTAGGAGGGACACAAAGCCTGGAGATCCCAGCTCAGATAAAGTTCAAGAACTAAGCAAGTGACAGCGTTTAGGACCAAGTCCCACTGCAAGACACCGGAACACAACTGTCACCATCACACTCCACCATTGACCACTGCTACCAAAGGCCAGCTTTCTGAGCAAATTCTAAACCCTCCTGCCTGGGCGACGTTCACTCAAGATTTGAAGTCCTGGGTTGAAGCATCCGCTTGGCGGAGCCCAGGAAATGTGCCCCTGTTGTATCTGCTAGGACACGGGTCTGCGGTCCCTTTCAACTTCAGTAGTGGGCAGAGGAGCCGTGGTGTCCATCAAGATTCACACAGTGGGGGCTTCCCCTAAAGAGAAAGGGGGTTTGGATGCAGGGCCGCCAAAAACCAACAAGAGCCCACTCAGTAAGCCTAGTGGTGGTGATGGAACCAAGGTGGGAGGAGCCAGACCCAAAGCCCCTTGTGAAGCAAGACGCTATCAATGGCCCAGGGAGAACAAAGGGGAAAGCGCACAGACATCTATTCGTTTATCCCATGCCCATTACTTTGGCACCAACCAGGTACCAGATAGAGCACAGAGCTTACAATCTAGGGGGGACGACAGCCAAACAAGCAGACGAGGTAACTGTGGGGCTGGAAACATGAGGAGGATGTGATGGAGAGGGACTGGGGGAGCCCCTCTCGGGGGGGAGGGGGGTCAGAGAAGGACCCTTTGAGCTGAAGCTGGGAGGATGAGCAGCCAGACGTGCGTGCGGAGATTTGGGGCCAGTGCGGATTCCAAGTCGCTGAGGCAAGAACAAGCTTGCAGCTTGTGGAGTAGAAAAGTGGCCAGTGTAGCTGGAACAGAAGGAGCCGGGGGCGGGAGGAGGAGATGAGTTTCAATCAGCCGGTAAAGAACTTATTCATCAGTGGGAAGCCACTGAAGGGTGTCCTTTGACAAGGGGAGGGGCTCGTCCTCAGGCGTGACTCGGGTTGGAAAAGGTGGGCACAGTGTAGGCAGAAGTACGGATTCAGTGGTGGTGAGGTAAGGGCTTCGCCCACCTGGGCTCCTGTGTCCTCAATGCACAGGGAGAGGGGGAGTGGCAGGACATGTGTCCCTTAGGCCACATCAGGTTGCCAGTGTCCTAGGTAGAGTCATGATACAGCCCTGGGGAAGCCAGGCCCTAATCGGCCCTCATGCCCTTGGGCATCTCCCAGGACACTTCCCTGGAGGATGGAGGCTGCTCTCTGACTGACCCCTCCCCTGTCACTGAGAAAGGCCAGTGGCAGGAATGGAACCCTCAACTATCATAAGCACAATTTCAACTACAGGCGCAATTACAATCACCATCACCCTCACACCAACAGGCACAAGGGCAGGATAGGAAAGCCTTGAAAGTGCCCCAACCCTGCGAGCCAGCAGGACCCCAGTGCCCCCCTGGGCCCGTGGAAGGCCGTGGCTCGGCCCGACTCAGCGCCAGTGGTGTGCTGGAGCCCGCTGCTGCCGGCTTGCGAGAGCCAATCCTGTGGATCACTTCCCAACTCGGAATGCAGTGACACCACGTGGGTAACCTGAAAGCAGCCACCGTGGAGGGCTTTGATCATTTTTCCCAGGTAGCCAGTTCATCACCTTATCTCTGGACAGAGCTCTGAGGACTGTGAGAGACCCTGGTCCCCATCGCTTGTCTGCAAACTCCAGAGCCTGCAGCAGGACCGGAGGAAGGAGCGAGCCAACCCTGCGCATGGAGTCCTGGTGGGCAGGTCATCTGGTAGGGGGGTGTAGTGGACATGGGAAGTCACTTCCCCGTAAGACACACCTGATGGCGGACCTGAGACTCTGGGCATTAGCTCAGGGGCATCACCTGAAACAGAGCCTCTGCTCCGGCCCAGGAGCCTAAGACCAGTGGTTTCCAGTCCGGCTGCTTGACTCACCGTCCTGAAGACAGAATCCTGGGCTGGGTCTGTCCTTGGGAGGGACCCAGGGCTGCTTCTCCCTGTTCCCTGATCCTAGGATGAGCCCTGACCTTGGTCATGACCTGGGCCTGAGCCAGGTGACAAAGATCTCCACCCAGACCCAGAGAACGCCCCACCCTGGTCTGGGTTGGGCACCGATCAGGCTACTGAAAACAGACTCTCAGCTCCATCCGCACCTGACACAGGCCCCAGCTCAGTCCCAGAATCAGCCCAAAACGGAGCAGACCTGGAGTGCGGTTGGCTCAGCACCAGTCCCCTCTGCAGCTGGGAGGCACACAGCGAAAAACAAAACCAGGTTAAAGCCCACCACCACCACTTCCTCCTTGCCTCTTAGGGGATAAAGCCTAAAGGCAGACTGTTCTAAGGCCTTAACCCTCCCTGCCGCTGCTGGGCTCCTTCTTTGATTTGAAGGATTTCTGCCCGGAACTCTCCCACCTCACTGTCCCCAAGTGACCTCCAGACCTCCAGGAGGCCAGCAAGCTGTGAAGCCCCAGGAACTTCGTCTGAGAGCCCAGGGGGTGGAAACCCCGACCTTCTCTGGCTTATGGGCTGGGCCTCAGTTTCTCCATCTATACAGTCATGCGCCGCTTTATGACAGAGATACATTCTGAGATGCGTGTCGTTAAGCAATGTCATTGTTGTGCAAACATCATAGAGTGCACTTACACAAGCCTAGACAATGCAACCTACTGCACACCTGGGCTGCATGGTATAGCCTATTGCTCTTTAGGAGAGAAAAAATAATTCTCCCTCTACCTTCTGGGTTCTTGGCTGAGACATCCCTGTAATAAAAACCAGATTGTCAGGAGAGCAACAAGCAAAAGTTTAATAACATGTGTACCGCCTATATACATGGGAGAGACCCAGGAAAACTGAGTCACCTGCCAAAATAGCTGAAGTCACCATTTTAAATACCACCTTCAGTTAAAGATAAAAGAAGGTGTTGGGGATGGGGAGAGTCAGTTATGGGAGGTTACCAGGAAAAGAACAGTAAACAGGGTAAGGTTGTTCAGCAGATTTAAGTCTTGGCCTTCGGCATGAATAAGAAAGGAATTCTAGGAAGTGACAAGGTCCTGGTCCAACAAGGGAGACCCCCTTACACATGGTAACCTCAACTTGGTTCCAGAGCTTCTCCCTGGCCGCTGTTTCTTAAAACTAAGTAGCCTAAAGTAATCCTATAACACAAGGCATATTTGGGGGTGACAAATTCTGTTTCCTTGCGGCTCCTAGGCTACAAACCTGTATAGCATGTTACTGTACTGAATACTGTAGGCAACTGTAACACAATGGTATTTGTGTAATGTGTTGCGCTACAAAGTCACCACGGCTACAAGGCTAAGACGTCACTAGGCAATAGGAAATTCCCAGCTCCATTATAACCTTATGTGACCACTGTCATATACGAGGGCTGTTTGGAAAGCGTCCAGCCATGCAGTATGAAAAACAGAGGTGTTTATGGCTGGATTGTTTTCCAGACAGCCCTCGTATGTGGTCTGTTGTTGACTCAAACATGTCATGTAGTGCATGACTACAGAGTGAGAGACTAGACTTCCAGCTCTAATATACAAAGTTAAGGAAATTTAGAGCCCAGGGTTAACTTCCTGGATAATTCAGACCCAGGAGGCCCAGGAAACTTTTATCCTAATATCCTAAATTATATATGGGGTATCAGGTTCAAATCCTGGGATGTCCTCTTAGCTCTGGTACCTTGTACTAGCACTGGTTTAGCCTTTCTGTCAAACGACAATAACAATGAGTTTTTGAGGAAAAAAATGAGATGGTGGTGAAGAAAGTGCTTTGTAGAGTTCAGTCCTCATGGAAGGGAGGGGCAGCTGTGATTGCTGTCGTTATGTTTAATGTTTTGTCTTCCAGCAGAACCCCAAGAGTGGATCAGTCTGGCCTGGCTCTTGGGTAGGAGACCTCCTCAGAGCCTCCCCAGGACCCACTATCCCTAGCTTGGGCCTGACATAAGCCTCCTGCCTGGCCTCCCTGCCTCAGGATTAGACAACTCTCCGTCACTGGCCACCATGGGATCGGGGCTTTCGAGCTGGACTGGCCTTGGGATCCTCAGACCCCATCCCTTTATGCTGGCCCAGACAGGAGAAGGGCTTGCCCCAAGAGGCATACAATACGTTTGTGGCAAAGCTAGGTCTCAAACCCAAGGTTCTCCTTCCTACAAGACTCTACACTGTCGTCTAAACTGGAGTCTCCTAGATTCCCCAGAGCAGCCATGCCCTAGCTGGTGCCCCAGGTCAGCAGGACGCTGGGAGAGAGAGGCTGGCCAGGGATCCCTCCAGAACCTCCTGTCCTGCTGGACTCCTGCCTCCTCCAGGAAGCCTTCCCTGACTGGCACCCAAAAGGCTGGAAGTGAGTTTTCTCCCATACTCCACCTTTGACAGAAAACCTGCTTAAAGATGAAAGGTGTCTATTTAACTATCTGGTGGCCCCTAAACTGAATTTCTTCAGGGCAGGAAACAGCTGGATTCATCTGGTCTCCCCACTGCAGGGGCTCAGCCCAGACTGAGGACGGGGAAGGAAGGAGGAATGGGAGAAAAGGAGATGGGCGGGCAGGTGGGGCAGGTGATCAGTGCACTGGGATTTACTGACCCAAGCTGTGGCAGGTAAGAGGGTGGGGCTGGCAGGAGCCCACCCCCTACCCCACACCCCACACCCCTCCACACACATACAGAGGCCCCACCCACTCCGACATCAATTCCCGGGGCCTCCCTCCCGCCCCCGCGGCCCATTCCCCAAGGCAGGTTCCTCCCGTGGGAACTGCTGTCTCCGCAGTGGGCGCCCAGCCACGTGTGTGCCAGGAATGAGGCTGGGCTGCCGCCTCGGCACTTTCCTGGACAGCGACAGCAGTGGGGGAGGCCGGACACAGGGCTGCCCCTTGCTCAGGCCTGGGGAGTGGGTGGCTCTGAGCAGAGGCCCCACAGTGGGCCCAGAGAACTGGACGTCCAACCTCCTTCTATGGTCTGCTGAGCAGCAGCTGGACACCACCTGGGAACTGGTTGGAGCTGCAGACTCTCAGGTCCTTCCCCAGACCTGCTGACTCAGAATCTGCATTTTAACAAGATCCTCAGGTGACTCCTGTGCACGTTCCAATTTGAGAAGCCCTGTTCTACAAGAGTCTGCCCTGCATTTACAGGTTAAAAAAGAAAACAGAAATCTATGAACTTCCAGTTGTAAAATAAATAAATCTTGGGGATGTAATGTACAGCATGCTGACTATAGTTAATAATACTGTATTGTATATTTTAAAGTTGCTAAGTGAGTAGATCTTAAATGTTCTGTCACAAGAAAAAAATTGTACTATATGGTGATAGATATAACTAGACTTATTGTGGTGATCATTTCACAATATATATAAATATTGAATCCTATTCTATACCTGAAACTTACATGTTTGATATCAATTATATCTCAATGAAAAATTAAACCATGAAAAAAGACAGATTACCTTCTTTGTAGTTCTTTACATTTCAGAGCATTATCTTGATGTTTTTAAAATTAGGAGTATATAAATAGGATATATGATCTATGAGCTACATTTCACTACAGAGAAGCAAGTGCTGCAAGATATTTGTTATAAAAGGGAAGTAGGGTCTGCTAGGGTTGGGAACCCACTGATTAGCACCCACTCCTATTTTTAGTAGGCGACATCAGCCCTGACCTGGCTGAAATGGGAGCTAGAAGCCCTTGAATCTGAGGAGCTTCCACTCTAGTGGGGAGATGAGACAAAGATGCATGTCCCCACCATTCTGAGCCTCAGTTTCCTCACCCATGAAAAGGGCCTCATCATCAGTCATCTCCACCTGCCTCCTCATGGCACAGGCTCAGAGGGGCATGGGGACAGGAGGGGCTTTGTGAGCTGCCTTGCACCTGAGGGAAGTGAGGTCCCGGAGTACCCTGCTCACAGCTCTGCCCTCTGGTGCTGCTCCCTGCCCTGCAGAGTCCAGCCCTGAGCCTCCCACTTCTCTCCCAGAGCTTCATTCTCCTCTGTGGTCTCATCCTCCCTTCCTCCTTCCTCCCCAGCTCGCAAAAAAACACACCTGTCTAAACTTTGCTCCAAGTTAGCAAATTAATTGTTTCTGGGGAGAGCAAACATGCATTAAGAGCTGAGTGCATGCCAGACACTGCTCACACAGGGAACCCCCACACAATATATATATATATATATATATTTTTTTTTTTTTTTTTTTTTCAATGTGTGTAGTTCCCTGGCTGGGAATCGAACCCAGGCTGCAGCATTGACAGTGCTGAAGCCTAACCACTATGCCACCAGGGAACCCCCACATAATGGCTTTTTATGCCACCCTGAGAATAGGTATAATGACCCCAGTGAACAGATGAGGAAACCGAGGCTTAGCAAAGGGGAGTGATTTGCAATAAGAGGCCAAGATGGAAGAGGAACTCAAGCTTTTGGCTCCCACTACACCAGGCTTCCTTGGCTGGAAAACAGAAACCAACTTTCAGTGACCTTGGGAGAACTCCCCAAGTTCAAAGTCCCATGTTAGTGATCTGGCTATGGCCACACTGCACCATTCCTTGCAAGATCTGGTTCTAGAATAGTGCTTCTTCCACAAGTTTCCCTGACCTCCAACAAGGAACAGACAATGAGGGAGTTCCCTGGTGGTGTAGTGGCTAGGTTTCGGCGCTCTCAATGCTGCGGCCTGGGTTCGATTCCCAGCTGGGGAACTACCCCCTGACCCCCAAAAAAAGAAAAAAAAAAGAAACAGGCAATGAATAAATGGGGCATAATGTGTAGATAGTGTTGGGTGCTATGGAAACAGTAAAACAGAGAAGAGGATATCTGAGGTGGGGAGGAGGGCTGCTGTTCTAATTGAGTAGTTAGGGAGGTCTTCCTGAGAAAAGGACACACTAAGAAAAAGACTGGGAAGAACTGGGGGAGAAGCCACGTGGCTATCATGGGGAAGAGGATGTAGGGCAGATGAAAGAGCCGTCACAAAGGCCCTGAGGTAGGAGAGAAATAACAAGGAGACCAGTGTGCCTGCAACATATTGGTGAGGGGAGGGGGGGCAGCAGATGGAGGCAGGGTATCCCACAGAGCCTGTGGCGAATGGGAAGGACTCAGCTTTTACTCCAAGTGAGATGGAGGCATTAAAACATGATCTGCCTAGTAAGTCTAAAATCAAGATTAAAAAAAAAAACCAAAAAACAAAAAACCGACATGATCTGACTTGTGTTTTAAAAGGATCAATCTGGCTGCTGGGTTGAAAACAGACTGCAGGAGACAAGCTCAATAACAGGGGGTCCAGTAGGAAGGCTCTAATAATCCAGGAGAGAGGGACGATGGCCAGGGAGGTAGCAGTAAACTGGGGTGGGGGGCATGAGATGGGGGGGGCACATTCTGTCTGTATTCTGAAGGCAGAGGCAACAGGACCTGCTGATAAACCGGATATGAAACATGAGAAAAAAAGGAGTAAAAAAATGGTTTCGGGTTATTAGTCCAAGAACTGGAAGTAGCCCTTTGCTGTAGGAAGAGCAATTCAGTTTAAGAATTCAGCTTTGGACATACAAAGTTTGAGAAGACTGTAAATATACAGGTAGAGATGTTAAGTAAAATTAAGTAAATGAGCCTGGAGCTCGGGAGAGAGCGCTGGATTGGAATATATAAATTTGGGATTTGCCAACACACAGATGGCATTTAAAGCTTGAAACTGGATGAGATCACCAAGGGAAGGAGTGCAGACAGAAAAGAGAAGAGGACCAGGGTGTGAGTCCCAGGTATTTCACTGCTTAGAGCTTGAGGGATGACGAGACAACCACAAAACAGCAGTCAGTGAAGTAGAAGAAAAAATCAGGACACTTAGATATCTTAAAAGTCAAATGCAACAAGATTTCAAACAGGAGGGAATGATCAGCTGTGTCACAGGCAATTTATAGTTCTAGTAAAACATGAGGATTAAGAACTGACAATAGGAATAGGAGAAAATTTTGCAAATCATATGAGTATATCTGATAAGGGACATGTGTCTAGAACATAAATACTTCTCAAAACTCAATAATAATTTTTAAAATAATGCAATTAAAAATGGGCCAAGAATTTGAATAGACATTTCTCCAAAGATACAGATAAGCACATGAAAAGATGTTCAATATCATCAGCAAATCAAAACCACAATGAGATACCACTTGCAACCCACTAAGACGGCTAGAATCAAAATGATAAATAATAGAAGTGTTGACAAGGATGTGGAGAAATTATAACCCTCATCCCTGCTGCTGAGAATGTAAAATGGTGCAGCTGCTTTGGAAAATAGGCAGTTCCCCAAACAGTTAAACATAAAGTTACCTTATGACTAGTAATTCTACTCTCAGGTATATACCCAGGAGAAATGAAAACGTAGGTTCACATAAAATCTTACACATGTACAGCACCAAGAAAGAACCCTAATGTAAAGTGTGGACTTCAGGTGATAATGAGGTGTCAATGAAAGTTCATCAATTGTAACGAATAGACTACTCTGGTGGGGTTTTGTTGATAATGAAGGAGATTCATCAGTATGTGGGAGGCAGAGGCTATAAGGGGCCTCTCTGTACTGTCCTCTCAATTTTTCTGTGAATTTAAAACTGTTCTAAAGGAAAGTTGAAAGAAAATGTCCATGAATATTCATAACACCATTCATAACACCATTCATAATAGTCAAAAAGTGAAACAACCCAAATGTCCATTCCAATGATTAATGGATAAATAAAATGTGGTATATCAATATATCCACGGAATACTATTTGGCAATAAAGAAAAAATGAAATACTAATACATGCTACAACATCATTGAACATTGGAAACATTATGCTAAGTATAATAAATGAAACATGTCACAAAAGACCACATACGCTATGATTCCATTTATCTGAAATGTCCAGAATAAGCCAATCCATATAGAGACAGAAGTAGTTTAGTGGTTGCTGAAGGGGTTGGGGGAAAATGAGAAGTGAGTGCCAAAGGGTATAGGGTTTGGGGGAGGGGTGATAAAAATGTATCAGAAGTGATTATGGGGCTGGTTGAATTACTGTGTGAGTATTCAAAACAGCATCGAGTTGTATACACTTTATACGGGTGAAGTGTAAGTTACATGATTTATCTCATTAAAGCTATTCTCCCCTTCCAAAGACAGGATGATTGGATTTAGCAGTGTGAAGATCGCAGATGACCTTGACAAAAGCAGTTTTGGTGGAATGGCGGGGACAAAAAGCCTGTTCTCAAAAGAGAACAGAACAGTGAAGACAGCAAGTATAGACATTCTTAGAGTTTTGCTATATAGAGAAATGGGGTAAAGGGGAGGGAAACGTGAAGTCAGAGACGGTTTTTAGTTTTCTTTTATATGTTTTGAGACGCAGGACATTATGTCTTAAGGCTGATTGGAATGATCCAATAGAGAGAGGCAAATCGCCTGAGGGAATTCCTTGAGCAGGTGAGAGGCAGGGGATCTAATGTATAAGTGGAGGGGTAGCTGCAGAGATGAGCAAGTGGGTTCCTCCAAGGCAGCAGGAGGGAGGGTAAAAATGCAGCCTAGACCCAGCCATTGGGTATAGGAAGCATTGAGAGTCTGCAGAAATTCTCTTTTGATTGCTTTTGTCAGTGAAGTAGGAAGTAAGATCATCAGCTGAGACGGGGAGGAGCTATCAGGAACTGAGGACAGAAGAGAAGGGACGAAGTTATCTGTAGGACTGAGAGAGTGAAAGGACTGGATCATGTGGTAGCATCACCAGCCGATGATCTGAATGATGGTGGGTGTGACATTAAAGTGAGACCAGTCAGCAGAGCTGTATGTCTTTCCCCGGCTTCACTCAACTGTGTGGGTGCAAGTGCTGAGTCGGATTAACCAGGGTGTGGTTTTGCCAGGTGGGTGCAGTTTAACGAGGGAAGCAAGGGGTTGAGGGTGTATGCAAGGAAGTAATTATAATGATGTTCCACGGAATCTGAGCTGCCTAAGGAGGAAAGTCAGGACATGGGGGAGGTGAGGAACAGTAGGGGGAAAGGTGGGAAGATCAATGGATTGGGGGTTTGGTGGGTGAAGAAACCATTGGAATCGGGATTCTAGAGCAAGTGAGCATGAAGGAAAGGAGGTTGTGAGAGGAGCGTGGGGTACTTCATAGTGAATGTGTGCAGGGGAGTGGGCGGTGCGATTATTGGTGATGACAAGATCCGAGAAACTACCTTGACTGTTGAGGGGCTGAGGCAGGGTGGAGAATCATATTAGAATCATATTACTAGGGGATGGGTGATTCACCACAGGGGAGGATCATTTGTGTATAATTGAACAAACCAAGTCATTCTCAGAGGCAGGGCCCTGGGTAGGGCATGGCTGGGGATTCAGCCAGACCTGGGTGCGAAGCCCCTCTCTCCAACTGTAGGGCCCTGCACAAACTGATTAGCTTCTCTGAGCTTCAGTTTCCTCTCATGCAAAGTGAAAGATCACTCCTGTGTCAGAAGATCATGTTCTAAAAATTGGATGAGAAACTGTGTGGAAAGAGCCTAGTTCCAGGCTCAGGGTGCTCAGTAATGTGACCCGATCCTAGAATGTTCTTGTCTGGAGTCCCAGAGCTGAGGAGGGGCAGATGTAGGGGCCGAAGCTATCCCATGGAAACTTTTTCCCTTCCCACCACCTCAAATCATACAAACTGGGAATGGAATAGCCTAACTCCTATTTCACTCCCATTTTACAGAGTAGGAAACTGAGGTCCAGATACGATAGATGACTTACCTATATCCCTAAGACTCAATTATCACAGAGAGTAAGTTCCCTTTCAAAATCAAAGTCAGAATTAAGATGGGAAATTTGTACAGGGAGGGAAAGCTCATATGTAACATTTGAAAGCAGTTGGGCTCTTTAGGATATACACCAACCATCTGTTTCCCTCCATTCATGGAGACAATTCAAAGTTGGTTTTGGTGAAAACGAAAAACTACTGAGTACACATCAGCACTTTCTTATCTTCTCTCTCCTCTTCCCAAGTCACCCTCCAACCCCCATCACAGTGATGTTCAGGTCCTGTGATTGGGCAAACACTGAACCAATTAGCTTGGGAACAGAAGTGTCTACAGAAGGGTGATTCACAGTACATGAATTTGCTAATTGCTCCTCCTAGCCCAGATAGAAGGAAGGAGAGAGGAAAAGAGATCTCTATGTTTCCTTCTAAGAGAACTTGATTCATGTGTGTGGTCACCCCTAGCCAGTCTCCCTTGGGGAAAATTTCTCCTGTTTTCTGGACCCCAGTTTTCCCATCTATAAAGTAAAAGAGAGTGAATAAAATGATTGTCAAAAGATGTCACAGCTTGGGCCTTCAAGGTTCTAGGAATGTGTGGCTTAGCACTTCTCTGCTGTGTTGACTGTCCAGAAACAAGCATAGGGAGATAGAGCAGAAGTAGATGCAGCAGATACAATGGAAATGTCCCCTCATTAGGGAGCCCTTCTATGATTACACCATCTAATGGACATTGATCTCTCTAGTTCTCTCTCCCTCATTCTTGCTGATCTCTTTCACACTCACACACGTTTGCTTTCTCACCCATTACCCTGTTTTATTTTTTTCTTAGTGCTATCTGAAATGTCTTATATGCTTGTTTACAGTCTTTCCACACTAGCCTCTAGAAGGGCAGGAACCTTGCCTATCATATCTCAGGGCCTAACTCAGCACCTGGTACATAGCAAGTGTTTAGTGGATATTTGTTGATGAATGAATGAATGAATGAATGAATGAATGAATCTGGTGGGTGGTACCACGGCTTTGTCAAGCATAACTGTGATCTGTACCAACTCTTCCATGAGGAGCAGTTGAAAATAAGGCTGAGGGAGTTCCCTGATGGTGTAGTGGCTTGGGGCTTCGGCGTTGGCGCTGTCGGTGCTGCGGCCTGGGTTCGATTCCCAGTCAGGGAGCTACCCACATACCAAAAAGCAAAAAAAAAAAAAAAAGAAAAGAAAATAAGGCTGAGAAGTCAGGAGACCTGGATTTGAGTTCCACACCACCAATTAGTGGTTGCATGACCTTAGGCATTTCACTTGACCTCTCTACACCTTGGTTGCTTCTGTAAATTGAGGATAATGATCCCTTATCTTAGGTGTATTTTTATTTTTTATTTTTTTTTTTATTTTTTTGCTTTTTGGTATGTGGGTAGCTCCCTGGCTGGGAATCAAACTGAGGCCGCAGCACTGACAGCGCCAGCACCAAAGCCTTGGAGATTCTGGGCTCAGCCAAAGGAGTTTTCTTATCTATTTCTTATCTTCCACAACTGTTTTGACACAACTGTTTTGACACTACAAGTGACTTGCCCAAAATTCCACAGTCAAGCAGTTGAAGTAAGCAGCAGCTGTCCTCCCTAAAGGCCAGAGGAAGCCCCTGATCCCACACAAGATAGAGGGAAGGGACAAGGACAGAATCTTTCTTGGGCGGGGCCTCTAGAAAGAGGAAGTGTGGCTGCTCTAGTCTGAGAGTCAGGCTCCTGGGTTCTCACCCTAGGTTTGTCAGAAGCAAGCTGGTGCCCTTGGAATGTAGTGTACCATTTCTAGGTTTTGGTTTCTGTTTCTGTACATTGGGTATATTACCCCTTGCTCAGCTGCCTTATAGAATGGGAGTGTTGGGAGAATTATATTTAATTTGACATATTGTTAAGAGCATGATATTTAAGAGAGAATATCACAGTGATAAATCAGACTAAATTTCTAAAATTTTGCCACAAGCACATATGAGGTTGGACAATTAAATTCCCGAACTCATCTAGAAAAAGTGCTACATACCTCATTGCTGAATATCACTACAGTAACCCTTCGAAGTACTCCCTTAGGAAGCTATGCAATGGCGCCAGCGCCTAGTCCACCTTTCAAAGCACTTTTGGAACGCTTTTTCTGGAATGGCCATCAGAATTGTCATTGTCTCCAAAATCTGACAATTAAGTTCACAAACTTGGCACCGTGAACTTATGTTGGCAGCACTGTACAAACAAGTCAGTATGGTGTCAAAACTTGCCAAGGTTACGACCACAGCTCTGATGGTCATTCCAGAAAAAGAGTTCCAAAATTGCTTTGAAGGGTGGACTAGCGCTGGCATTGGTGCACAGCTTCCCAAGGGGAGTACTTCGAAGGTGACCATAGTGATATTCAGCAATGAGGTATGTAGCACTTTTTCTAGGACAAGTTCATGAAATTAATTGTCTAACCTCATATATTTAAAATCAGAAAAAGGATTAAAAGTAACAATAATAATAAGCTGTATCTTTCTGAGCTCTGTACAATGGGAAAGAAAAACATGTAAACATATTATTTCAATAGTACATATAATCAAATCAAATTTTAAAAAAATATTTATTGAGCATCTTCTCTAAGGCAGATAAGGAAACTGACTCAGAGGGGTTTAGTGACTTGCCTAAGAGCACACAGGACGTCAGAAGGCTGAGAAGAGGCTGGCAGGAAAGATTTCTACCACCCATCCAGGAGCCCCCTGCCAGACAAAGCTGCAGAAGGTCCTGGGAAGCTGGGTCAGAAGCACCAACCTCCCAGTTCCAGCTTTCCTCTATCCTCCAGTTTCGCAAAGTCCCTGGGTCTGCACAAATGTAATGGAAAAGGCATGCACCCACAGATTCTATAGCCCAAGGTCGGCACCAGTGTCTGACTTGTCTGCTGTGTGACCTTAGGGGAGTCACATCTCATCTCTGAGTCGGTTTCCTCTCCTCTGAACATGAACATTAAAGCTGGCCAGGCTGTGGTTGGCAAAGGCCACTGAAGAGAGCGCGTTAAAAAGTCTCTATCTTGGTATACTCCGAGTTTGTTACCTTTCTTCTAGAATGATTGCGGAAAAGCAGTAGGAGCACTGTATGGAGTTGAACAAGTGGCGCAATCTCTCTGGGCTTCTGAAAATAGCGGATGACCTGAAAATCACAGGACCAGGCCAGGTGATTTCTAAATTCCTTCCAGGGCCAAAACAAACCAACAACCAAACCCAAACAAAACAAAAATACCCTGGATTTTCTTAGTGGTCTGACTCCGCTACAAACTCCACTGGTCACTTCCCTACCACCTACCCCTAGAGGGCACAATCCCTTTAAGTCCTGCGTGCTCCAGCCGAGCCAATCGCGGTGAGCAGAAGTTCTTTAAGGACCAAAGGAGGGAATTGAGCCCGAAGAGGGGGGCGGGGCATGGGCGTGTCTCCCAGCCAATCGGAATCTCCCTGGCGACCAGTAGCGGGAAGGCTCCCGCTGTGTGACAGCTTCCTGGACCAATGGGCATGTGGCCCGCGGCCTATAAGAGTCGGCTGGGCCCCGGGCGACAGGCTTTAGGGTCCATTGGTTGTCGCCTTCCTAGGGAGTCCCCTGGGTTTACCTCTCCGTCGCTGCCGTCCGGTCCCTGCCGCCGGGCCGCCCACCTTGGCCCCGACCTAGCCACGCTCCCCGCCCTCCTCCCCTCAATCACCCCCCCGGTTTCTGCCGTCGGGGCCCCGGGGCCGGGCTAATGATGCCGTCGGAGAGCGGAACTGAGAGCCCGGGCCAGGCGGCTGCGCAAGTGGGGATGGTGGCGGCCTCCGCGGTGGCCACGGCCGCGCAGTCAGGCGGCGGCCCCGACCCGGAGGCCTCGGCCTCACTCGGACGTCACCTGAGTAGGCTGAGCTGGCCACAGGTGAAGCGACTGGACGCGCTCCTGAGCGAGCCGATTCCCATTCACGGGCGCGGCAACTTCCCCACGCTGAGTGTGCAACCCCGGCAGATCGTGCAGGTGAGAGGACGCCGGGCAGGGTGTCTGGGGTCTCTTATCCTGAGGCTGTCGTGGCTGGAAGGCACCGGAGGCTGTTCGATTCGCTGGATAGCTAGGGAAAATGAGGCTCCGAGAGGGAGAGGCTGTAGCAAAATCGCATAGCATTGCTGGTAGACCATATCCCCTTCCCCTTGTACCTCATCGTTCTTCCCCACTCAGCTTTCCGTCACCTGCCCATGGGGAACCGCGATTCCCCTCGGACCATTCACCCAGGCCCCGGCTGGGAGGGAGAGGAGAATGAGGAGGGACCCGGAGCCAAGGGAAGAACAGCCCTGGCTGCGAGGACAAAAGATGCCAGGTTGCGCGAGTGGGTAGGTGTGCGTGCTTGGGTCCAAAATAGTTCTTTTCATCCCCAAATCGTCATTCCTGGGCCTCACCCCCACCCCTCCCCTCTCTCACGGTACTTGGGGCAGACTGTCCTGTGCTCCCACAGCCCTTGGCTCAAGAGCACCCTAGCCAGTTGGAAAAGCCTAGAAATCCTGACAGGGAGGTTGTGGCAGGAGGAAATTAACTTAAAGCACCAGACCAGACCTGATGCCCGAAGGCTGGAAAGCAGCCTCAGGCGTCCAGTTTAGGTGTTTCTCCCCATCTCCAGGATTGGAAATGAAGGGTGGCCCAGGTCACAAGCCCAATTTCTGTCCTGAGGATTGGGAGAGAAAATTCTAGCAACCCCTCTCCTCTTTCTCAGCCCCCATCTGCCCTTTATCTGACCCTAAAGTTGCTCTTTCATCTCTATAGCCCAGGCACTGTCATGCTCTGAAATACCAGAATATGGTCATTGTTGTACCCATTTTATAACTGGGGAAGCTGAGGCCCCAAAAGGAGCAGTGAGCTGCCTAAGATTACCTAAAGAAATGAAAATCAAACCCAGAGAATCTTGGGTCTTCCCAGGAGCAGCTGCTACAGGTTCCAAGTGTTTGTGCTCCTTTCCCCAGCTCCCAAGGCCCAACTTCTAGGTCTCAGGGGTGGGTGTTTTCTCGTAAGAAGAAACCAGAAAATCAGCCACACATTCCTGCCCATTCCTGCCAACAGGTGGACTTTCTGGGGAAGCAGGCGACCAGCTAGGTGAAGCTGGCCATTCCCCTGCCTCCTGCTGCCTTAGCTTCTGCAGAGGTGGAGGGAGAGCAAGCTGGGGGATTTACCTCCCTCGCTCTCCCTCCTGAGGAATGGGAGGGTGTGGGGTCAGATTCCCCAGGGCTGACTCATCTGTAGCCCAGTGGCGCCTCACAGAGGCATTCCGCTGTCATGGGGTAATTAGGAAACCCGTTGAGGTTTTTCTCCTCAGGACAGTCAGGTCAACCTTGGGGCCCCAACTGCTGTACTTTCAGGACTGTTGTCCCAGGCATGGGTGGAGGGGATGGAGGAAGCCAGGGACAAGTGGTGCCCTGGAGGGGAAGTCCCAGCCCTTGTTAGCATGGTCCAAACTGCCTTTACTGGTGCCTGCTCTGTGCGAAGCCCTGTTCAGGAAGCAAGGACATAGATACGACTGGGACCCAGCCTCCCTCCCTTCCAGATCTTCCCAGACAGGTGCAGGAGACTGCAGGTCAATAGGCGCTGACTTTACAAGGAGATAATAATAGATAATAGTACAGTGTCCTCCTAGACGAGGGTCGGAGACATCACGGAACAGGGAGATGCCAGCTGTGGTGGAGAGGGGCCGCGAAGACTTCAGGGCTGGGAGGTCGCACACCCGGCTTCAGGGTCTGGACTGTTGTCTGTCCCCTCAGCTGGGCCCACTGTCCCGGTCTGTCCAGTGAGGATGGGTCGCACTGCTCTCCAATACCTTTCTGGTTCTAGAATCCAAAGAGAACAGGTACCTTTACCTGGCCTGTCCAGTTGCCTCCACAGGAAACAAAGACCGTCTCCTGGCAGGAATCTACAACTGGCAGCTTCACAAGCTGTTGGAAAGTATGTGGTGGGGGTGCTGGTTGTTGACTTTGGGCTTCTCACCAGTGCTGAGTTGCCTGCTATTCAAGCATTGGAATCTTTCTCTTTCTCTCCTCCATAAGGTTCACCTCCAGCATCAATGTGAGCAGCTAGAGATGTTCTTGCTTGTACCTAGGCTGGGGGACCCACTCCTCTGTAGGAGGCCCCCTGATTTCTCGGAGGCCTGGTTCTAATTAAGCTCAGCCATTTATTGGTCGTATGAACTTGGGTAAGTCCTTTGCCCTCTCTGGGCCCAGAAGATTGAATTAGACCATCTGATGTCTCCTGCTGCAGCCAGAGGGCCAACATTAGGCAACTCTGAATGCGAGTTTTATAAACCTGCCAGCTGACAGCACCTACAGTCTCCCTACGGGTCTCAGCAGTGGCCTGGGAGCAGAGTGATTCTGGGGAGGGCCTTGGCACAGGAGAAAGGCGGGTGCAGCCGCTGCCCCCTCCACGGCTGGGAAGTCTGATTCAGGAGGCTCTAAGCTGCCCTGCAGCCCTTGGGTGTGGCAGTATCTGGGGACTGAATGCCAAGCTGACTGTAGTCATACCTGGGAAAGAGACAACAGCCACTGCTTGGCTGACGCAGGTGATTTAACAAGGGTACTGCTACCTACTCACCAGACCAGGTGCCATGCCCTGGAGTGGGCATCAGCCTGGGAGCAGGAGCTAGCACTGAGTAAGGCTTAGTCAGCTTTAATGGGATTTGGGGATGGAGCTGGTCTTCCCTGCAGGTCTTGCAGGGTACATGGGACAAGGTCTTTGGCCCATTTCTCTCTTTGGCCTACGTGGACACAGCTGCCAGGGTGTGGGTTAGAAGTCCCACAGGCTGGACTGCAGCAACTAGCCCCTTACCTTCCAACCTCCGTCTCTCTGGCAAAGGCATCCCCCGTCCCCCATCTTCCTGCTCCCCAACTATGGCTCTGGGCTTCAGTGCCTCACTTTGAAATTTTGAGGAGCTCCCTGGTGGTGTAATGGCTTAAGGCTTCGGCGCTGGCCCTGTCAGCGCTGCGGCCTCGGTTCAATTCCCAGCCAGGGAACTACCCACATACCAGAAAGAAAAAAAAAATTTTTTTTGAAAGCGGGGGAGGATTAAAATCTTGGTTTCTGGCCTCTACTCCCCCTGTGGAGTAAGAGGATAGACTTTGGAGTCAGGCATACGTGGATTTGAGGGTATCTCTGCATGATCTTGGGCAGGTGACTTCACTCCTGTGAGCCTCAGTGTCCCCATCTGTACCTTGGAGATCACAAAGACCTATCCCCTATAGATTCTGGTGAGACGGTCCAGTGCCTGGCACCCAATAGGTGCCTAACCAATATTCCTCTTCCCCTCCTTCAGCTGTTCCCCCACAAGTTTCTGATGGCCAATTGCTTATCCCCCATAGCTGTGACAATACCTTCCCCTAGTCAAGATCCTCCTCCCGGAAGCCTTCCTGGAGGAAGCTGCCTGCCTCAAATTGCCCCACTGTGGCTTGCTTCCTCAGCACTTAGCTGCATTCTTTGCAGTAAATCCCTGGGAGACGAGGAGGGCAGCCTGGCTGGTGCTGACTTGGCAACAAGGGTTGCAGAATCACTCAGGGCAGGAATGCTGCCTGGTCACTTTCAGGATGGTGTGTGAAGTACTCTGAGAAACTGAATATGCCCTCCAGATCCTCTCCTCTCCCCAGCTGGTCCTGGGCCCAGGGAAACAGTTTCTAGAATCCAAAGAGAACAGGTGCCTTCACCTGGCCTGTACAAGTGCTAGAGGAACAGATTCAAGATGACTTGTAGGCTTACCTGCCATGTTCCTGGGTCAGCAGATGGGTCTGCTATATCTCTCTCCAGGTGGTTTGGGAGGCTTCCTGGGATCTTGACCCAGCCCTTCTCCTAAGAGGGGAAAGGATCTGGGTTTTAACTTTCAGCCCTGCCCTTTCTGAATGGCTTCCCCTCTGAGCCTTAGATATTTCACCACTGTAAGCCTTAGTTTCCTCATCTGTAAAGTAAGTACAATATTTGCCTCACTGGGTCCTTATAAAGAATTGAGTGTCTCATAGTCAAAAGAGCATGCATAGACTTGAGGATACAACCGACCTGGGTTCCAGTCTCAGCCTGGCCACTCTCTGACCTTGGACATGCTTTTTAACCTCTCAGTGCCTCAGGTCCCCCATCTATAAATTTGAATAATAATACTCAAACATAGGATTATTGTGAGGGATAACGTAGTAATACTTGTGAACTGACAATTATATACTCAACACAATTGCACAATTAGCATCCTGCTGGCACAAAAGTAAATGTTTTGCTTGCAGTTTTAGAAAGGTAGAATAGCATAATGGTTAAGACATGGACTCTTGAGTTTAATTCCCAGCTCTGCATTCACCAGCTGTGTGAACTTAGGCAGTTGCATGGCCCCACTATACTTCCATTTCCCCATTTGTAAAGTGGGAATAATTACTACCTTACAGAATTATTGTGAGAATTACATGAGTTTATATCATAATGTATAAAGTACTTAGATTACAACCTGGCTCTTTCAGTAAATTCTGTGCTTGTGCTTGCTATCATTATTGCTATTCTTTCTAAGGCTTTCCTCAAATGGGCCATTCTCCAGGTTAGGAAATCTAGGCTTAGAGAGTTAAGACAGCTGATGTTACTGTTACTATTACATAGAAGCCTAGGGACCCAGGCTCCTGACACCTCTCCCTCCTGCCGTTCCCTCCGCAGGTTGTCCGCAGCAGCCTGGAGGCACAGGGACTGCATGTCCATGGTGTGCGACTGCACGGCTCAGCTGCCAGCCACGTTCTGCACCCCGAGAATGGCCTGGGCTATAAGGACCTAGACCTAGTGTTCTGTGTGGATCTGCGCAGCGAGGCGTCCTTCCAGCTGACCAAGGAGGTAGTGCTGGCATGCCTGCTGGACTTCCTGCCGGCAGGTGTGAGCCGGGCCAAGATCACGCCACTGACTCTCAAAGACGCATATGTGCAGAAACTGGTGAAAGTGTGCACGGACACAGACCGCTGGAGCCTCATCTCGTTGTCCAACAAGAGTGGCAAGAATGTGGAGCTCAAGTTTGTGGACTCGGTCAGGCGCCAGTATGAGTTTAGCGTAGACTCCTTCCAGATCATCCTGAATTCCCTGCTGCTCTTTGGCCAGTGCTCATCCACGCCCATGTCTGAGGCCTTCCACCCAACGGTGACAGGAGAGAGCCTATATGGGGACTTTGCCGAAGCCCTGGAGCACCTGCGGAACCGAGTCATCGCCACACGCAGCCCAGAGGAAATCCGAGGTGGCGGCCTCCTCAAGTACTGCCACCTCCTTGTGCGTGGCTTCCGGCCGCAGCCCAGCACCAACGTGCGTGCCCTGCAACGCTACATGTGCTCCCGTTTCTTCATTGACTTCCCGGACCTGGTGGAGCAGCAGCGCACACTGGAGCGCTACCTGGAGGCTCACTTCAGTGGGGCTGACTCAGCCCGCCGCTATGCCTGCCTGGCGATGCTGCACCGGGTCGTCAATGAGAGCACCGTGTGCCTTATGAGCCATGAGCGCCGCCAGACACTGGACCTCATCGCCACCATGGCGCTCCAGGCACTAGCTGAGCAGGGCCCAGCTGCCGCGGCCGCCCTGGCCTTTCGCCCTCCAGGCCCCGATGGGGTTGTGCCTGCCACTGTCAACTACTACGTGACCCCTATGCAGCCTCTGCTGGCCCGGGCCCACTCCTGCTATCCCACCTGGCTGCCTTGTAATTGACTCAGACTCTGGCCACAAGGGACTGGGCCTGCTCGGATGGAGTGGGGCCTCCAGGAGTATATAGAGGACATGACCAGAGATAGGAAACCTGTGCGAGGTGGCCCAGCACTGCTGCAGGGTTGGGTCTTTGACTGAACAGAATAGACTACCCCAAGTGATGCCCCTGTGGACTTAAGACCAAACTGGGGTTTTTGGCAGATGGACCCTTTGTTTATTGTACCACACTTTTAGATCAGCATGATTGTGGGGTGCAGGAACTGTTTGTCTTGAGGGTCAGTTGCCTTCAGGAAACAAAGCATGTTTAGAGTGGTAACTTTAGTGTCCATCACCTTGGGTTGATTTCTGTTGCCTAGTCTTTTGGCTAGGACTAGCCCTCGGTTATCCCAGCAGCCTCCAAGTGACTGCAGCCTACACAATGGCTAAAATATGGTATGTTGTGGGGACTAGTTACTTTGGATTGGGCTGGGCCACTAACAGGGCCTGGTGGTCCAACCTGGCTGATTACTGGGAGGAGGGCATGAGGCAGCTAACTAGGTTTGGAGAAGGGTATGTTTGGCCCAGTCCTCTAATACCCCTAACCCGAGCTGTCAAGGAATGTGGTGGACAGGAGCTCCCTTCCCCCATGTCATGAGGAGCCCTCCTGCCTGGGAGCTTATTCTTCAGAGGGTGTGGGCCCAAAGTGGCCACAGTGAAGTGCTCCCACCCCACTGGCATGGTTACAGTGTCCTCACTTGGAAGAGGAGAGCCTTGCCCCACCTCCTGTTACTATTTTGCACTGTTAACACCTGCCAATAAAGATTGTCTACACTGAACCTAGCACAGTGCTTTCTCCTGGGAGAAGGACTTTCCATAGCTCTGAAGGCTGTAGCTGCCTCCCCCAGCCTGAGTCTGGCTTATATTGTGGGAGAGGACATTGGTGGGGGTGGCATCTGGGTCCTGGGCTGTGGCTGGAGGAATGCCTCCTTCTCTCAACACCAGCCCTAGCTTGACAGCCCTAGCGAGGAGCTTGGTCTACACGTGTGTCTTGTACCTGCACATTGCCTCAGCAAGTCTCTTGTTAAAGTAAATATTTCAGCATTTCCTACCTAGGATCCTAATGACCATGGACCTGGCCTCATGCTCAGGTGCTCATGGATGCCTGACTCCATCTCTGCCTAGCCTACCTCACCCCTTCCCAGAAAGCAGGTGGAGAATAAGCTGGGTGAATCTAGACTGAAGACCCCTCCAGTAGTGGCAAGGGAAACTGGGGGACTTTTAGGGTCCCCCAAAGCAAGAGCCTAGGTTTGACCTCCCTACCTAGAAGAGGTTCCCTCAACCCTCTGGCTCCCTCTGTCACCCCCGAGTACTAGTGGGCACACTCTGGCTTATTCTAAGCAGGTGCCCTAGAGGGGCAGGTCTTTCTTTCCAAGCCAACCTGGGGCCATACCAGACTGTCTAGGAGTGAATGTCAAGCCCTCAGGGTGCTGTACCTTCAGAGCATCAGTGCAGTCATGGACCTGGACGCTGCCCACTGTTTACCCAGCCCCTTTGATCCAGGGATTGCAAAGCCCTTAACACATTCAGCATCATTAGTGGCCTCTGAAGTGGTAGCTTTGATGGTTTCAGGCAGAGTGGAAAAAACAAGGCCACCAAGGAGGCCTCAGGACACCTGGGTGAATCCCACCACCTTACCTGCTCAATGGGTCTCTGCTGGGCTTAGCATGGCTGGAAGAGTGAGTGGAAAGGCTTTCTTTGCTTGGTGACTGAAAATAGCCTCCCACCTTCACTCTAATCATCTAGGGTCCTGAGAGGGACTACAGTTGTCCCAGCTCCTGATTTGGGCATGTTGGGGATGCTCACAGGTGAGCACACAGGCTTAGCTTGTTGGGGTAGGGTGCAGGCTTCACCTGGATATGCTTGTTTCTGAGAATGAGAAAGCCAGGAATCCGAGGTATGTGTGTATACACTTATCTGTACTCAGCCCACAGTGAGCTTGCTACTCCTGTAGGGGTTAGGAATGTCAGCAAACCAAAGACCAAGATCCCTGCCCTCATGAAGATTACATTCTAATGGGGTAGACAAAAAATTAAATTATTACAGTTTTAGGTCAGCGATGCTCACAAATATATGTAGCAGGGTAAGAGATAGGAATAGCTGGGATTTACAATTTCTTAAGTCAGGATGAACCTCATTGTAAGGGTGACACTTGATAGAACAGATTTAAAGGTAGTGGGAAGCAAGCCATGTGGATGTCTGGGGAAAGAGCATTCAGGCAGAGGGAATTTGACAGTGTACACATGCTCCCAGTAGGTGTGTCTGCCTGGCCTTGTGCAGGCGCGTGTGCTTACCGGTGCCAACGTGCAACCTGCATGGGCATGAGAAGTGGGAGAGAAACAGGAGTTCCCAGTAGCAGCTACCATTTCTGGAGTGCTTTCCTCCAGGCCAGGATTATGCAAAGGCTTCACGATCATTACCTTCATTTCATCCTTGCGACAACTCCACCAGAGAAAAGCAAGGATTATCTCCATTTTACAGGAAACTGATGCCAGACAAGTCAGAGAGGTTTGTTTGACTCCAGAGCTATTGCTATTTAATCCATGCACCACCCTGCCCCTGCATTCTATTTCCCATGGATGAGCATGACAGTTTATCTCCTGTTATAGGAGGTCAAATAAGTAATTCTGCGAGCTCATCCTAGAACGAGTACTACATGCCTTGTTGCTGAGTATCATCGCTACTGTCAGCTTTGAAGTACTCCCCTTGGGAAGCTGTGCACCGATGCCAGTGCCTAGTCCATCCCTCAAAGCAATTTTGGAGCTCTTTTTCTGGAATGACCATCAGAGCTCTGTGGTCGTAACCTTGGCAAGTTATGACCCCTCACCGAGTTGTTCGTACAGTGCTGCCAACGTAAGCGCACGGTGGCAACTTTGAGAACTTAATTGTCAGATTTTAGAAATGACAACAGCTCTGATGGCCATTCCAGAGAGTTCCAAAACTGCTTTGAAGGGTGGACTAGGGGCTGGCATTGGTGCACAGCTTCCCAAGGGGAGTACTTTGAAGGTGACCATAGTGATATTCAGCAATGAGGCATGTAGCACTTTTTCTAGGATGAGTTTGTGAAATTAATTGTCCGTCCTCCAATAAATACGATGAGGCATGTTTGGCATTTGACAGAGTGACCTTGTATTACTGGGACTGCCATTTTATGTATGACTGGCAGAGTGTAGCAGTGTGCCAGGATACAGATTTTCTTGATGTATACTTGTGACAACAGCCATAGCTTGTGGTGACTATGTCAGAGGCCTGTGGTGACAACAGGCATGACTTTGATGACAATAGACGTGTCTGTGGGTATGTTTGGGGGTGGTGCAGTGTTTCCAGATATGAAAAACACTGACTCAGTGGCCGGCATTGGTCTCTGGTGGACTCTTCCTGCAGCCATCTATAATAGATGCCAGAACAGGCAGGAATCAAGAACTGGGAATCAGAGCCAGAGAGGGGAAGGCTGAGGCAGGACACCCCGATACCCCACCCCCAACTCCCTAGTGCTTTCCGAGCAGTAGTCCACCCACCCCTTATGACCCACCCTCGGTAGGTGGGGAAACTCCAGAGGGGAAAGAAGCATTGCTGCAAACTTTGGGGAAGAGAAGACACACCCACAAGCAGTTACATAATGTGTTGGCCCCTCCAGTCCCACTCTCCACCCTTCTCCCTGCTCTGCCCTGGGGAGGATGACCTCTAGGGACTATGCATCAATGGCTCCCTTGTTCACTGCCTGACTGTAGGGTTCAGCCAATGAGAGGCCCCAGTAGGAAATTGGAAGAGAATGGGATATTTATTCCCCTGCTCCCTCCCCCCAAGGTTGCCATGGTTGGTTACATCTTTCAATCAAAGGCCACTGCTCCTATCAGGGGCCCTCTCCACACTGCTGTAGTCTCCGGGTCCCCTCCCTCCCCTCCCCGCTTCAGGCCCAGGAGTTGGAAAGGCTTCCCACTGTTGCATCCCCAGAGAGCTGCACCATCCCTTGTTTCTTAAGCCCACACTTTTGGGAACAGTCCCTTTTAAACCTCTTCCCAGTTTGAGTGCCATGTCTCCTGCTTGGGACCCTGACTGACAAACAGGTCCACTATACAGTCACCAGCACCAGCACTATACAGTCCTCCAGAGCATCATGCTGCCATGTTATCACAAGCACACCTGACCTCCCCTGGGGTCACACAGTCCATATGTGCCTTCCCCCCCCCCCCCCAGCATCCTCATCACATCCTTAACTGGGGAAGACTTCCTGGAAATGGTCAGCTTTGAACCAGGTCAAGAGAGAAACCAGTCTGCAAATCAGTCAACAGACCCAAGATTGCCAAACGAAACTAACCAGAAGTTCCTCAAGGAACTGCCAACTTAAAAGAGCGATGACAGACACACACAAAGGAGGCAAGGACACTTGCAAAGTAAACCTCAAAACCACACACATTTGTCTCACGTTATTGAAATTTATTCTTCCGAAAGTACGAATCAAGGGACTGACTCAATATACATTCA
Source organism: Lyroderma lyra (assembly GCA_004026885.1). NCBI lineage: Eukaryota > Metazoa > Chordata > Mammalia > Chiroptera > Megadermatidae > Lyroderma > Lyroderma lyra. The sequence goes on along the minus strand of PVJL010007285.1, from coordinate 42,504 downwards.
TTTTGCCAATTCTACAAGTTCTGGATTGTGTGTAAATGTGGCCCCCTTTCCTCTAGTCTCAGGATATTTAAATAAGTGTGGTTTCTTTTCTCATTTAAAACTTTGCTCAGAGTTTTTACGTGGCCAACACCTCTGAGGAAGAGGTGTGTCCCCCAGGAGCCAGCGCTGATCCCCTTTCTGAAGGGCCACAGGCACCTCCCACTTGGAGAAGGCAGGGACAGTGCATGAAGGAGACAGGGATTTCTCAGACCGGTTTCCCTCAGACAGGTCCTGGTGCTGTTAGACTAACAAGTGATGGCCGCTACCAAGCTGCACTGACTTGTTTAAGAATGATGACTACATTTTAAAAAGAAATCCTCTTCACTTTCACAATGGAAATGTTTGCTGCACTCTTAATAATCTGATTGTGTCTTGAGGACCTATTGTAACGCTTCCAGTTGTACAGTGTAAGGCAAAGTCAAATAGGGCTTACATAAAGAAATTCCTAATACAGGCAACTTCCTCGGAATCCAGCCCCTTGCCACCCTAAAATGAAGGGCCCCTGTGAAGTGAGGAGGGCTCAAGGTGGTGGACGGTCCACTGAAGAAGTCTTCCTGAAGGAGGTACCCGGGAAGGAGTTCAGATCCGTAGAGTGGAAGCTCTGAAGAAGTGGGAGGACCTGGAGAAAATTTCAAGAGCTTTAATTACGTCTTTCCCACAGCCAACCAGCACCACCCAAACCCGTCAACATCTACCTCCTTAAGAGGGGCCGTTCTGGCGAGAAGGTACAGGGGCAATATTATGGGGCTGGGCTCCCCTAGCTCTCACCCTGGAAGGAATGGGGACTCCTGTGGTAAGCAGAGGTTCCCTTGGGCCTTTGTCCTTGGCTGGGATCCCCACTGGTCTGAGCAGCTGGAATGGAATGTTCCTGGGAGGAAAAGCCTGCCCCCTCCTCCATCTCTCCCCTTATGGAGTTCCCCAGGGCCTGTAGTCGGGGGAGGGGAGGGAGGGGCCTGTTCCAGGGATTCCTGATATGGTGATGCTCTGGAGAAGCAAAAGCCTGGGGGCTCTATTCTTCCTAAGCTAGGCAGATGACTCCATCACACATTTACAGATCTCCACTATGTGCTAGGTAGGCTTTATTACTCAGAAGCTAGCTCTTCCTTAGCTCCCCAGAACACACAGGAAAGAAATTGGCTCAGAGGAGGGAAATAATTTGCCCACAGCCTACCGGCTGAGAAGTTCCAGGCCAGGACTGAACCCCTGGTCTGTCTTGTTCTCAGCCTGCCTGACCATTGAGCCTGACACCCTTCTCCTCTGCCATCCCAGGGTCCTTGGTCTCCTTGGCCCCAAACATCACAGCCAGGTGTGCAGGGAGGAGGCAGCCCTCCAAGGCAAGCCCAGGTCCTGAGCATGGTGGGCCTGCCCTTGCCTGAAGGCACGTGCACTGACTCAGCCTGACTCAGCCTGACTCACCCCCCAGAGCCCAAACAACCAGGCTGGGGAGCCAGCCTCTGGAGTGTGCCCAAACCTTGGGGAGGGGCACCTTCTGCCACCCCTCCAACATCTCAGCACATCCCTCCCTAGAACCAAAGATCAGGGGTCACTGGTCCCAGACATAAAGGTGAGGGCCTAGAAATCCCCCCAATGGAGCCCTCATTCATCTGGTAAATGAAAAGTCACATAGGCTACCTCCACTTACAGGTTCTATGTCCTTGGGCAAGTCACCTGTCCTGCCTGACCCTGTTTCCTCATCCTTGGAAATGGGGATAATAACCCCTACTTTGCAGAATAGCTGGGAGGACTGAAACAGATAATGGATGTAAAGTGCTTAGGACAATGCCTCACATAGAGGAGGTGGTTAATGTGTTATTCCAGAACCAAGGATTCCCTTCCCCCATGACTCCTGGTCAGGGTGCACTCAGAACGAATGGAGGAAGAAATAGGCTGGAGATCTCTCAGCTTCCCCCAATGCATCCTCCCGCCCCCAACTATAAAGAGCCTCCTCTTTAGCTCTGAGAGGCCTGGGCCCCTGGGGTTTTCTCCAGAGTTGGCTGTCAGGGAAAGGACGCCTGCTGCCGACTGCCCACCGCAGGCTTAGAGAGCCTGAACAGAGACCTGTTAGTTCAGCCTAAACTCTAGGAAGCCACCTTGGTCCCCAGACGTTGGTGAGACATGGCTGTTCTGATCAATTATCAGTGTAACAAACTTGTAACAACTGCAATAACTCTAGGCTTTTACTCAGAGTGACCAACAGGGCAATCTCTCTTTCCAGGAAAGTCTTTCCTAACTGACCTTATCCCTGGCACCGAGGACCAGCCCAGCCAGAGGGCTTCCTTTGAGTCCCTTTTCTAAGGGACCTCCACTAATCACTCAAGGCCTAGGCAGCACCAGCATTTCCAGGAAAGAGGCTGGCTGGGGGCGGGGACACTGAGGACACCTCCTAAGCCAGGCCTGGCCAGGGAAGCAGCCCGACACTGCCCTCTGGTGGCACCACCCAGAGACTCCAGGGACACTTAATTTGACTGGTACGAGCCAAGACAGGAAAGGAGCAGGTCCCAGACTAGAACGCTGACCTGGTTTCCCAACTTCAGGCACTAAACTGAAGAAAGGCTCCAGTTCCCTCATTGCCCTTTGAGATCTCAGATTCACTGGTGGCCATCAGTGACCTCAATGCACAGGTCCCTCAGTTCCTGGGGCTGGGTCCATCATGAAAGTGTTCAGGAAGTCATAGAGGTGTGATGTTGATTTACTGGCTAGAGGTTAGCTTAAATATAGCCCTTCGACAACACAAACTGCCCAGTCCCCAGAGGGTACAGAGGGTCCCCTGGGATGGTGACTGTCAGAGAAGGCTGCCTAGACGAGAGCTAGGAGACACAGCCCTTAAAAGAAAACACACTTTAAATCAGAGCTGCTTCTTGAGCCCCTGGACCGAATACAGATCAATGTTTGTTGATTGAGGAGAAAACAGAGCTTCCTAGAGGGGGCCCTGGGCGGGCCAGGCAAAGGTGGAAAGGTGATTTTATTAGCTGGCTGAAGGGTAGTAGGCAGAGCACTGGACAAGAGCTGGGGTTCAGGTCACTGACTGGTGTGTGCCCTGGCCAAGGCCCTTGGTGAGAAGCAGTGGGACATCTGGAAGTGGAGGGAAGAAGAGAACTGCCAGTGACATCAGAACCAATCTCTACTCACATAAGTATTTCCTATGCACAAAACACTACTTTCTCCAGCAAGAGCCATCTCTAATTCTCCACCCTGCCCCCACTCCTAATCAGGGCAAAGCTGATTACCAACAAATCCCAGAGAAAGGCAAAATTGTGACGGCACAAAGTACTTTAGATCATTAGCTAAAAGCTTCTCTGGACCAAGTGCTCTCTTCTGTACAACCGAGAAAACAAAGTTTTGGCTGCAGCCCAGCACTGCGGCCAAAGCTCCTCACTATGTCACCTCCAGAAAGTCCTTGTCCTTTCTGGGCCTCTAGACCCCAAATGACCCAAGTAGCCTTGGAAGGTTGTTCTCTCTAGGGAGGCCAGACGATGCCAGGGCCCCCCACCGCTCTCCTGGTCCCCAAGCTCCCTTAGTCTCTGAGACCTCCTCCTGGACTTCACGTCCCCAGCTACAAATGGGTTCAGGAAGGCCTGGCTGTTAGCCGAGAAAACAGTCTGGGGAGAGGAAGGGCTGATAAGAGGGTCAGGTGAGGGCCTCTGGAGCTCTGCCTTTCAAAGCAGCACTCCTGACCCTCAGGACTCTAGGATTAAACAAGATGCCTGTGACTGTGACCCTGATGTTCACATCCTTCTCCCCACTCCCCACTAGCAAGCCCTGACATGAGGAGGAGCGGCTGCATTCAGAGAGAGACTGAGGAGATCAGCCCAAAAGAGAGACAAGAGTTGTAGGCCACACAGCAGGCCTCTGGCCACTGCCTCTGGACAGGAAAAAGACATTAGGACACACACAGGCCTGGGATCTAGTTCTGTCCCTTGCTCGCATGTGACTTTGCTACTGTGGAAAACGGAGGACTTTAAATTAGCTCCTGGCTCTACTTACAAAAGCACTGCCTATTTCTAGGCGTGATTTCAGAGAATAAAACATTGTCCCGTGACTTAAGGGGGAACACTGCTGCGCCGTGTTAACGTCACTACAGCCCTTCCAGGAGGTGAGGATATCCACTACACAGACTGACAAGTGAGGCTGTAGTCAACTCAGCCGGTGAGCAGCAAAGCGGCAGCCAGGCCATTCACAGGTGAGGGGGGACTGGGGGAGGGAGGCCTGAAGGGCACGAGGACAGGAAAAGATCTAATTTTAGGTCTGGCCCTTTAAGGCCCCCCCCCCCCCCCCCCCGGTCCTAGGAGCCATTAACACACCTGCCCTCCTGCCCCTTGCGGCCTGTTAGAGGATATCACCGGGCTCCATTCCTGGCAGAGCCATTTTAGAGACAGGTTGGGGGAGGGGGCCCTAAGAGAGCAGGTGAGGCTTTGGGCAGTTACCAAACACTAAGTCTGGCTGCACGCTAAGCAAAGCTGCATAAGGGCACAAGGAAAAGTCTGTCTTCTAGAAGCGGAAAGGCCCAAGTATGATGGAAACATCCTCGACCTCTCCGGAATCCATCTCCCCATATGTGAAACAGGCTTAGGACAGAACTCAAGGGTACACTGCCGTGCCAGTCCCCCACCCCATCCTGGGACCTCATTATTTGTCCTCCGTAAGGTGTGGAGCTGGGTGGTGCCAGAAAACAGCAGCCTCAAGGGCAAGACACTTCTCAGAGCCCCCAGGGACTCAGGAACGGCAATGCAGGTGGATTGTGCTGCGTCAGTGCAGCAGGCTCCGGTTATTAAGTTTTCTGGCAAACCCCTCCTGGGGTCTGAGCACCCTCAATTTGTCCAACTCTGTAATGAGAACTGGGTGCTATCACCTCACTCCCTAGGTCTGGGAGAGGCGCAACAAAAAGTGGACAACTTTATTAGGGACCCAGAGGACTCCAGAAGCCCCAAGAAAGGGAGATTCGGGACCCTGCAACAAGCCCAGCCCCGCCCCTCAGATGCACCAGCCGCTAAGACCGCACCTCACCCTCCTTTACTGGTCCCCCGGCCCCCCGACTGTCTCTTCCTGTGGTCGCTCAGTCCATCCATCCGCGTAGGTGACACCGTCCATCCAGCTGGCGTCCGCAGTCCTTCAGTCAGCACCTCGGCGATGGCCTGCCGGGGGTGGCCAGGGGTCCTGGCGCTGAGGTCAGCGCTGGGGAGAGGCGGGGCCACGGGGCGGGCTCCGGCGGAAGGGCGATTCGGGCTCGGGGCCGTGGCCCCGCCGCAGGCGTCCGGTACCCCAGGGCATACAGCTACCCAGACCCAGCGCCGAGGCGAGCAGCGCCGGCGGGCGACCGCGGCGGCCACGGCGAGAGACCTTCTTGAGGCGCGACCCGTGCGCCGCCAGGTAGAGCTCGGCCTGCGCCACACCACCGCCTAGGCGGCCAAGGCTCTCCGCGCGGTGCGCCAGGCGCAGCTCCGCCGCCAGAAAGACTCGGTGCAGCTGCAGCACGCGGCTCTCCAACTCCGACACCAGGCGCCGGCGGCCCTCCACCTCCAGCAGTCGCCGCCGTGCTTCGGCCAGCTCCAGCGCGCGGCCCCCTGCGCCCGCAGCCGCCGCGCCCGGCCCACCGCCCGCGCCCCCTGCCGGCCCGGTGCCCCCTGCACCCTCGTTAGCACCCTGGCGCCAGCGCTGTAGCTCCTTCCCCTCCGCCGAGCCTGCCGACGCCTGCGGCGAGGCCTGAGCCGGGGTCGGGGTAAAGGTCGGAGTTGGGGGCGGGGGCTGAGGGGACGACAGGGGCTCCCGGAGCGGCGGCGGCGGGGACCCCGGTTCCGCCGCCCCTTCCTGGGCCCCCGGGCCGCAAGCGCTGATGCGGCAGCCCGGCATCCCCCGCCCCCCAGCGGTCTGCAGCGGTCGGACCGCGGGTCTGGCCGGCAGCGCCCGCGCAGGGTAAGATAGAAGACTATGACCAGAGAGATGCTGCCGTGGCCCCCGCGCCTTCGCAGCACCAGCAGGCAACGCGTCTTATAGAATATGGGGCGGAGCGATGGATTGCACAGCCAATCAAAGGCTGGCATGCCCTGAACCCGCCTCCCTCCCCGCTCGTTCACGACATTACTCAGACCCTTCAGGTCCTTAGATCGGCTCTACCATGCTAGGGCATTTGGTCACCATCCACCTGCCCCCATATTTTGGGTGAAAAGAGGACCGCATCTTCTCTGGTCAGGGCCCTGAGTCATAAACTGTGGAGCTGGTGCTTAGAAATCATGCACTCTAGTCTCTACATGGAGGAGGGTTTTGCCTGAGGCCACACTATGTGACAGTGAAAGCCTAGACTAGAACTCAAGAGACTTAACTCCAGAGTTACCGCACGCTGTCCCTCGGTCAAATCGGTTCTGGTTTCCTGGATCACAAGTCTCATCAGGATCCTCTTCTCCAAACTCCCTGTGACAACAGAAGGGTTAACATGGAGCCGTGACTGGTGTCCCTGCGGGAATCTGACCAGACAGGCCCTTCATGTGCAGAACGAACCACAGCAGCCTGGCATGGCTTTGGCAAACCTTGATAGCCTCCCAGAGGAGCCTCAGGCCCTATGGTGGGCAAAATTATTTCCATGCCCCTATTCCTGTTTGCTCCTCCCAGTAGATGTGCCCATACCTTTATACAGAGAGGAAACAGACCCTGAAGGTGCAGTGATGCTTTCCCCAAGGTCACACTGCAGTCGGTTGCTTGAGATTGTGCAGGTTACTTGCGAGTGCTGGCTACTTGAGTTCCAGTTAATGGAGAGCCTACTTACATTTAGCCCACATCTACCAATCCCCATGGATGCCAGTTAAGGAGAGTCTATTATATATGTGTTTGTTTATTGTTTACTTATTTAATAGTCTCTCCCCCTAGACTGGTTTTGCTTATCATTAGACTCCCCTGAAGGTAAGTAGAATTCCTGACTCCTCGCAAAGCACCCAGTAAACATTTGTTTGAATTGAAAAATAATACAAGGGTAGACAGACCTTGTAGAGAATAGAGAAGTCCCCTTCTTCATGTATTCATTTATCCATTCATTCTTTATTTCAATTGTTTGACAAATTTGATCAGTACCTTCTCTGTTGTGCTGGAGGTACAGCAATGATCAGATTGGACCCTCAGGGAGCACACAGTCTAGGAGGGGGACACAGACATGTGATGGCAGTTCGGTGAGGTATCCACGAGGAACACAGAGCAGACCCTGAGCCCAGGTGGGTGGGTGGGTGGATCAGGGAGAGTTCTCTGCAGATGATTTTTTTGGGGGGTGGGGGGACAGTTCCTTGGCTGGGAATTGAACCCAGGCTGTGGTGTTGAGAGTGCCAAAGCCTAGCCACTACACTACCAGGGAACCCCCAGCAGATGATATTTAAACTGAGACCTAAAGGATGAATCAAAGTGAGTCATGCAAAGATGATGGGGGATGGGACGGGAGAAGGATTCAGGATGGGAACACCCTGAGCACAGAGGTGAGAGCTGTGGCATCAGACAGCTTCCTTCTCAGTGTCCTCAGCCGCCCTGAGCTCCGCACTCCTATGTGTGGACAGGAGCCACAGCCAGTCACCTCTTTGGACACAGCCAGCCTGGCAAACACAGCATTTGCAATTAGGAAATACACTTTAAACTATAATCATTCTCGTTTCTTTCTTATTTTATAGAAGTTATTCATCCCTTTTGTAAAAAAGATGAGAAATACTAGAATTTTTAAAAAGAGAGAAGAAAGGGATCTGGAATTATAGGGACCTGTGTTTTAATTGAAGCTTTTCTAGCAGTGCAGCCCTGAGAAAAAGCACATTTTTTCTGTGATCTTGAGGGTCTGAGAAATGGGATGGCTAATACCTAGTGCATAGGCAAAGGCACAGATAGATGCAAGGATTTGTCCAAGGCGTCACACATTGACAAATTTGATCAGTACCTTCTCTGTTGTGCTGGAGGTACAGCAATGATCAGATTGGACCCTCAGGGAGCACACAGTCTAGGAGGGGGACCCAGACATGTGATGGCAGTTCGGTGAGGTATCCACGAGGAACACAGAGCAGACCCTGAGCCCAGGTGGGTGGGTGGGTGGATACCTGTTCTTGGTAATATCTGTTCTTGGTCTGCATCAGTAACCCTGAAAGAGAAGAGGCAACCCGAGGGGGACCAGGCCAGCAGCCAGCAGAGATAGAGCCTTATGGAGGGAGAGTGTGGCTGTGGCCCAAAGCAGGATCCACTCCATCAGCTGAGAGTGGGGTGCGGTATGAGGTCAAGGCCTGAGAAGTCCACTTCCAGGCTAGAAGATTCGAGAGCTGACCCCTCCCTTTCAGTCTCTTCCTTGCAACCTGGCCTGGCACCCTCTAGGATGTGATATCAGTTTAATTATTTAGCAGATACAGACAGAGATAGCAGCTCTGAAAATAACCCAGCTAGGCCCAGCCTCCATCTCCTCTTTCCCCAGCGGACTCCCTGCCCTCCCTGCAAGTTTCTGGTTGCCCTGACACCTGTCAGTGCCCCTGCTGGACAATGGGCGCCTCCTCCTTTTCCTTCTTCTAGTCCTTCTCTGCCCTTCTCACCTCTTCTTTCTCTCGATTCTCATGTTAAGAGCTTTTGTGTTCCGTAGAGCTTAGAAGAGTCTTGTGATACAAGTCAGAAGCTTGGGTCTAATTCATTACTCCCTTCTCTCTAAGCCTCTGTTCCCACATTTGTAAAATGAGGCCTCTGGATTCCAAACTGTGGCAGGGACAACATGTTGGGCCAGTGGCAATTAGTTGGACAGGGGACTGGGTGTCTTCCCCAGAAAGGCACCACTGCAGTGTCAGCATCATCTCAGCCAAAAGCCCTACAATCCATCCTATGGCTCCATCCAGAGAGCTCACAGGTTTTCTTTGTTTTTAATTTATTTTGTGATGGAAATTTTGCCCTGGTTATTACTCCTAGAGCAGAAGGCTATGATGTGTGTTCACACAGATGTAGCAGGGTCCACATGATTTTGATTCTTCGTCATGTTTCTGACAATTTTATTTTCCTCTGGGAGGTTGAGAAAAGCAATACCCCTTCTCCCTTGATAGGTCTTTGTTCAAACACCCCACCTTTATGGGTCTCAGTTTTCACATCTCTAAAGTGGCCAGGTGCTGAAAGGTAGTAGGACCAGGTAAGACTCCAAGGCAAGATCACTTCGGTTTTCATGCATTCATTCAACAAGATAATTAAACACTTACCATGTACCAGCCACCATGTAAGGTGATGGGGCACAGCAGTAAATGATGGAAGCACAGTTCCTTTTCCCTCGAAGCTTACATTTCAGAAATAAAAATAATGAAATCCCAAGGCATGTGGCAAGAAGGAATAATAAAATACCTGCTACTATTTACTTAGAGCTTACTCTGTGCCAGGTACTGAACCTATGAGGTGCTATTATTAGCATACCCCATTTTGCAGACCAGGAAACTGAAGGACAGAGTTGTCAAGTAAATGTGGTCAAGGTCACATGGTCAAGGAGTAGCCGAGCTACAATTCAACACACAGTCAGTCTGACTCCAGAGCCTGTTTTCAGCCGTGATGCCATAGAGCTTCCCTAGGAATTATGAACAAGGATAAACTGGTGACTCATTTAAGATGAGTAGGACTCAGTCATGTGGGATTAGGGAGAGAGACTTACCAGTAGAAAAAGTAGTATGTGCAAAGGTCCTGTGACAGAAAGACCAGTGTGTTCAGTGGCAGGTAAACCAGCAGAAAAGTAGGGACAGCTGAGGTCAGAGGAGTAGGCTGGGCCTGGAGGCCAGGGTGAGAGTTTTGGATGTTACTCTAAGTTCAGGGGAAGTCTTTGAAAGGTTTAAGTGGGGATCAATATGATCTGATTTATTTTTAAAAGATTGTGCTGTTTGCTGTATTGAGAATGAACTTAGAGGGAGCAAGAGGGCAATGAGAGAGAGCAGTTAGGAGATTACTGTAGTCATGTAGCTGAGAGAGGAAGGTTCCAGGGCAGGAGCAATAGCAAAAAGTGGGAGGGGGGATGGATTTGGGTTTTATTTGGCTTGAACTGAGAGGATTTGTGGATGGATTAGTGTGAGGGTGAGAGAATGCCTTCTGGGTTTGCAGATGGAGCAGCAGAATGGATTGTGCCCTTGACTGAGATGAGAAAGACCAAAGACCAAGGGAGGAACAGGGTTAGTGGAGAAATCAAGGTCAAGAGGGGTTTGTTTCCTAAATGATAATTGCTTCATTACAAAAATAAACAGGAAAGGGGTCTACAGTAATAGCCTGTTATAGCTTTCCATTTCTTAGTCCAACTAATAAATATTATACTTTGTAGAGGGTGTACCTTCAATTTCAAAGGTGGAAAGATTATTTGAAATAACTGTCATTAACATACCATTCACGTAATATGGTTTGCATTACTGTGAACTGGAAAATGAAGGTCTAACTTGTAAAATCGTGTTCATTATGTATCAGTCTAATGAGAAAAAGCAAAAAATACACTTTTTCTGATAAAGGTCTACATACATAGGGGATAGATAAGCGTATGGAAGTAATTTTGTTTTGGAAACTATGCTCACAGAATACCTCCTTTCTGACACTTCTGATCACCAAATGTGTGTTTGTTTGTTTCCACACACCAGCTAATTCTCGGATACCAGCTGAGTGTCCTGCAATTCAATTCAGTTTGGATACTAACCAGAGTTTGCAAGACCGCAGAAGTGAAGGGCTCATTCCCACAAGATTGACTCCCCTACAGGTCCCTAGGTTATCCACAATTTCTGTCCGACTTGGGCACAAGTCAGAGTTTCCCATGATCCCTTCCTTGAATTCAATCATTTGCTTGAGCAGCTCACAGAACTCAGGGAAATACATTTACCACTTTATAATGTAATAAGGATAATAGAGAATACAGATGAACAGCCAATGAAGAGCTATAATGGCAAGGTCTGCAAGATGCTGAGCACAGGAGCTGCTGTCTGCACGGAATTGGCATACACCACCCTCCCATCATGTGAACGCTATTATACCTTTGGGATTTCTATGGAGGCTTCCTCACACAGGCGTGATTGACCACTAATTCAATCTCCAGCTCCTCTCCCCTTCCCAGAGGGTAGGAAATTGCAATGGATTTAGGAGCTCTGTATCAGGGACTGGGGGCAGACACTAATACAGGCATACCTCATTTTATTGTGCTTTATTGCACATCACAGATGTTGTGTTCTTTTGCAAATTGAAAGTGAGACCCTCTACCAGCAAAAGGATTATGATCCATTTTTCTGAGATACTCACTTTATTGAGATGGTCTGGAACTGAATCCACAATATCTCCCAGGTATGTCTGGATATATTTTTTCTATTATTTCATAGCACACAAGTTGGATATCCATGATAAGAAGGCAGATGTATAGATACTTCTGGAAATCAGCACTGCAGAGTCAGGGCTGGAGACATATGTGTGGTACTTACAGCTAGAAAAAGGATGAATGGCCTCAGGAGAAAGTGTTGATAGAGAAGGGGACAGAGGCCTGAGGCACCACATTTAGAAGTCAGGATGATGGACAGGGACCAGCAAAGGAGCCTGGGCAGCAGTTGTTGGAATACTGGGAGAAAACAAGAAAGTGGCTGAACAATAAATTTGAAGTGAGAAAATGATCATGGCAAACGTAGATCACTCTTCTGTGAAGTTTTGTTTTGAAAAGAAGCAGAGAATGGGGTGGTAGCTGGCAAGAGAGTGAGGTCAAACAGGGGCTCTGTGAGACTGGAGCTTACTCGGAGCAGCTTTGTATGCTGATGGCGTTGGTACCATAGAGAGGGGAGTATGGCTGCCTGGCGTGAAGTCATAACCTCGGGTGGGAGGGGACTAAAAGAGCAGGAGAGAACAGGCTCTCCAGTCCACAAATCTGCCACAAGCCTGTGTTAAGTACTTGCTGTGTGCCAGACACTGTTCTAAGTGCTCGGAATATAGCAGTGGTCCCAACAGGCAAGGTCCCTGCCTTCTGAGCATGCTCACTCCAGAGCAAGAGAGAAAGGCTATAAGCAGCGGCGTCCAATTGTTTGGCTCCCCTGGGCCACACTGGAAGAAGAATTGCCTTGGGCCACACATAGAATACACTGACGATAGCTGATGAGCTATTAAAAAGATGCAAAAAAAAATCTCATAATGTTTTAAGAACGTTTATGAATTTGTGCTGGACCAAATTCAAAGCCATCTTGGCCATGGGCTGCGGATTGGACAAACTTGCCATAAAGAATCAACATGAATAAGATCATTTCTGATTAGATTACGTGCCTGCTTTGAAGGAAGTAACCAAGATGACATACTTTAGAGAAGTCAAGGCTGATGGAGTCGGGAGCTGTGATTTTTGCCTCCCATTAGCCACTTGTCCTACTTTTTTTTTTTTTTTTTTTTTGCTTTTTGGTATGTGGGTAGCTCCCTGACTGGGAATCGAACCCAGGCCGCAGCGCTGACAGCGCCAGCGCCGAAGCCTTAAGCCACTACACCATCAGGGAACTCCCCTTACTTTTGATAATAGTGCCTTTATATTTGGGGGAACCACTTCTACATGCTTAATACATGTTTTTTGTGGAGCAGACTCCAGCCCATCTGTAGGAATGGGCTTGGGATCCTGACCTAGCCAGTGAAACTCAATACTAGGATCATTTGCTGTCACTATTGGGAAAGAGAAACTTTCTTTGCCTGAGAATTGTTAACTGAGTAGATTATAAGCCTGGGGCTGCAGGCAGTCATCTTGCCACCACAAGGGACATGCCTGCCTGCTACCTGGCAAGAAAGCCCAGAAACGAAGAGAGACCTGGTGAGTGGAGAAATCACTCAAGCATCTGATTCCAGCTATACTTAAAGGTATGTCTACACTTGGACTTTTCAGTTAAATTAGCCAATAAATTATACTGTTTTTTTCTTAAGCTATTTTGAGCTGGGTTTTCTGTCACTTATAATTGAAAATCCTGATTGATGAAGAAGGCCTGAAGGATACAAAGGAGGCTTAGAAAAGTCAGAGAGAAGCAATCCAGGTGGAAGAAACAGGAAGTGCAAAGATTCTTTGCAGAAGAGTCTGGCACATTTGGGGAACATGAAGGAGGCAGGTGAAGCTGGAATATAAGAGCTGGGGTGACGGAATGAAATGAGATAGAACCACAGCAAGAGAGTTCCATTTCCGGCAAAATGGCAGAAGGGTGCACAAATGCTTTTCTATATAGCACTTTAAAAATGATGGATAAATGTTAAAAATCATCTTTTGTAAAACATCGATGTGCTGACTACAAGGTAAGGGAAATAACAGAGGCAGAAGTGACAAGAAAGGGCAATAAGAAAACAAGCCTTGGGGCTGGTGTTTGCCCTGAAGGCACCTGTTGAACCCCAAGGCCTAGACCAGGGAAAATTTTTTACTTCAACCCACAAAAAGACATTTTGCAGCATGACCCAGGACACAAGACAAAAGTTTCACAAGCAATACTCACCTTAATTACATGTGAGGCATGCTGACATTTCCCAGTCTATTTTATGCTATTCTGTCTTTCTGACTCTCTAGGTCTGTCTCCACCTCCCTCCCTCTCCAGGTCTTTCTCTGATTCTGCCTTCCCCTCCTCCAACCTTCCTCCCCCACAATCTTCCTCACTACCTGCTTCCCCCATCTCCAATCTCTCTCGCTTACTGGCTTCCAGCTCTAACACAGAGCACTCTGGGTCCAAGGAAAAGAAGCTTTTGCTGTGAGTGTATCAGATGCCAGGACCTCCCCTTCCCGTCTCTCCATCTCCTTCCACACACACCCCTCCTGCGGCATCTGTGGCCTGGACTCAGCTGCCACAGTTACCTCCAAAAAAGCTGGAAGGACCAGCAGGGCTGGGAGGTGGGGCTGCCTTTCCCTTCAGAGGAGGCCAGGGCTCAGCTGGCTCATATATTATTGAGCTCCTGTGCTGGTGGCTCCAGTTGGCAGAGCTCTGGAGACCCTTGGCACCAGCCTAGAAGAATGAGACAAACTCAAGGTCACTCAGGCTGAGGCTGAGCTGAGCCAGGCTCTAAGCTTCCAGCCTCCCTCCTATTTGCCACCCCCACCCCAACTTGAGTCTCCAGGGCTAAACCTAGAAACCCCTCAACCTTTCTTTTCCCACTTGATAGGGAACCCAGCCTAGACCTAGCCAGCTGTACCCCATGCTGTCCCCTGGCCCTTGCCCCTGACCTCCACAAGGTTGCCCTCCATTCTTTGTCCCTCAGAGTTATGTTCCCTGCACCTACTCAGACAGGAGGCCCCTGAGGACTGAACTCCACAGGGGGGGCCTGAGGGCAAGACTGGGGTTCTCTGCTCAGACCAGGGCCTCTGAGTCTGGGTCTGCCCATCCCCAGTCTATGCCACCACCTCCCTTCATGTCTTCCACAGGGCTCTGCCTTCCTTAGGGAAGTGGCACAAATCCCTAAGGATACGGGGCGGGCACCTCCCAGCTCCTCCCACTTCCATGCCAGTCTCTAGGGCATCGGTTCCCAAGCGGTGGTACACGTACCCCTGGCCGTCCGTGGGGCCTTTCGGGGGTACGTGAAAAATAATCAGTAATGGTGAAAAAAACAAGTGAAGTAAAATCATGCAAAACGTTAGCTATGGAACAATAAGTGTTAAGTTTGAATCACCGTTAACGGAGACACTTCAGAATTAGACCACAGTAGCGAACGAAGATTGGCGAGGGCGTGGCTGCCCTCTTCTACCAATCATCACGCACAGTTTCAGAACAGTCCATTTGCAACAGTTCTAGAACTTCCCCAAATGTAAATACATCCATAGCCAGATGCTCAGTTTAGTTATTGACTGAGTCAAAGTAAGTGCTTTACCTTGGATCATGATTCTTTTCAAGTAGTTTTTTGAATTTAATGTTTACATACTTGATCACCATGTCAATATTTAACTGTTACAGATATTGTAAAATTAAATCTGTGGTTTGTACTTTTAGTGTAGCGATTTTTCTTTCCTAACTTACTACCTCATTTTCCCTTTTTACATTAAGATAGACACTGAACAAAAGTGTCAGTATTTAAGAACAGCTGTTCTAAAAACAGGGGGTACAATTTATAGAAGTGGGTGGAACAGGAGTACACGAGTGGGAAAAGGTTGGGAACCACTGCTCTAGGGACATCCCTACAAGCTCCAGAGAAAGCCCTCTCCTCCCCTACCTTCCCCATGAGTTCACCAAGAGCTAAACAGGGTAAAAAGAAGCCCGGGAGGAGCTCCATCTGGGTTAAGTGACTTCCCCTCTCTGAGCCTCAGTTTGCTCATCCACAAAATGGGAAGAATGATATCTGCAGGTGATCTTTCCAGAGCCCACTGGGTCTGCATTCACCCTTTCCCTGCCAGAGCTGGATGGCAGCTGCCCCAGGCTGGCCTCTACCTGCCCCAGCTGCACCCCCTTGTCTGAGCAACTCATTATTCTTCTAGCGCTCCTGCCTTGGGAAGCACTCATGCAATCCTTTCCCCTGGGACCCAAAAGATTCCTGGACAACCTTCTGCTGCAGCACTAAGCTGTCACCTGTCATACTGTGTTGGTCTCTATGGGCGTGGTGTGTCCCCGCTCACACTGTGAGCTCCCCTAGGTCACACACTAAGTCTTATTTCCCTTGGTGTCTGCTGTTCTCAGCCCAGGGCAAAACTCAGGGATGCCTGTTGAGTGAGGAAATGGTCCAGAGACTTTTCATGTTCTCCACCGTGATTACTACCCTATCTGGTCCCTATTCTCACCCCTCCCCTACCCGAGCTTCACCATATCTGCCAAGGACTGTGTGTCTCTACTGCTGTTGGCTCTCCCAAGCCCACGGTGCTCCTCAGGGTCTCACTTGTGAGGTCCAGGGACAAGACAATGCACCACCCCACCACCACCTCCAGCAAACCCCACCCTTTTCCCTCTACCCTTGAATTTCTCAGGCCATAAGTGGGGAGATTGTATGTTAAATTGTTACACACATTGGTGGCTGCCAACAAAGAGACCCCCCCGTGTGCCTCTCCTATGTTAACTCTGGGCTTGGCTATACAACTTGCTTTGGCCAATGGTACGTCAAGAAGCGGAAAGGAAGCAGAGACTCAATAGGCACTTGCACACTGGGGCTTGCCCTCTTGGAAACCAGCTGCCACGCTGTGAATGTTGGCTGGACTTCTGAGTGAAGAGAGGTCCTGTGAGAGGAGCAGCCGTCTTGGTAATCCAGCCCCAGCTGCCCCCAGCTAAATGCAACCACATGAGTGACCCCCAGGTGAAACCAGCAGAACTGGCCAGCTGACTGGTTGAATTACAGAATTTTTAGAAATAACATACTGGGAGTTCCCTGGTGTTGTAGTGGCTTAAGGCTTCAGCACTGGTGCTGTCAACACTGCGACCTGGGTTCAATTCCCACATACTACAAAAAAAAAAAAAAAAAAGAAAAAAAGAAAAAGAAATAACATATTATTGTTGTTTTAATCCGATGAAGTTTTGGATTAGCCTATTTCTCAGCAATGAATAACTGAAACAAGGGTTACCCTGAGTTCTCTCTCCCCTTATCCTCCACATTCAGTAGGCTCCACCTCCAGAATCTATCATATGTCTAACCACTTCTCACCATGTCCCCAGCACCACCCTTGTCCAGGCCACCATCATCTCTGGGCTAGATCACTGTCACAGCTTCCTCACTGGACTTATGCTCACAGTCTTGCCCTCCTGAAGTCTCCATACAGTGACCAGAGTGAAGCTTTTAGGGGATTGGTCAGATCAAGCTATCTCTTGCTCAAGACCTCCAGTCAGTTCCCTTATCACTTGGATAGAAAGACAGACTCCTCAGTCACCTTCAGAGCCTTTGTGGTCCAGTGCCTGCCATGTCTCTACCCCATCTCCGGTCACTCTCCCCCAGCTCACTGCCCACCAGCAATACTGGCTTCCTTTCTGTTTCTTGAATGTGCCAAGCTGATCCCCACCTTTGGGGCCCAGAAGAGTTCCTCTAGGTCTTTCTGTCTTGGTCTTTCAGTTCTCAGCTTAAATATCCCCACCTCAGAAAGGCTACCTACAGAAAAGGAAACTGAGGGTTGGCAAAGTGAAGTCATTTCCCAAGTTCACACAGTTAGGAAGAGGCTGAGCTGTCCTAGGTCTATGTGACCACCCCACACATACACACACACTCAGGGCTCCTTCTACCACATCAATGGTCTGGGAGTGTGAAGGTTGTATGCATGAGCTCCTGAGCACTGGGAGGGTTTAGAGAGGTTTCCTTCACTTACTCTTGACACAAACATTCCTAGCCATAGCCTTTGGACCCTGCCCTGGGCTGGGGACTCAGAATGAATCAGATCAGAATTTTGCCTCTGGGCACTCCTATCTGGGGACAGGGAAAGCAGCAGAAGAGGTCAAGGCCGTCAGAGGGCAGCCTTCTGAATTAGCTCAAGGAGACAGCCTTCTAGCTGGGGGCTCTCTGAGAAGCTTCACAGGGGATGTGAGATTGGCTAAGGGAGAGGGACAGAAAGTAGAGGTGGTGTTCTGCGGCCAGACATGCCTATTTTTCCCTCTGAGTAACCAAAACACTCAGCATGGACCATGTGTGTCCATGCCACTGTGTGTGTGAGAGAGAGCAAATGAGCACAAGCATAGTAGCCGGGGTGAGGTGGAGGGTGGGTAAGAGAAGGGATGAATAAATAAATGGATTTTACTGATGTGGAAACTAAAGCCCAGAGAGGTTGAGTCACTTGTCCCAGTTCACAAAGCCATTAGGTGGTAAAGGCAGGATTTGAACCCAGTTCTATCTAGACACCACACAGAACAAGGTGAAGGAGTGGAGGTCTGCCTCCTCCAGGGCTCACTGTTTATTCACTATGTGACCCCTTGTGGACCTCATTTCTTCACCAGTAAATTGAGAAAGTTGGATGAAGTTTCTTTCAGCACAAAGACTCTGCAAAACATCCTTCTTCTAGGGCTTGAAACTGAATTCAGGACCAAAGAAGCAGCCCCTGCCTCAACCTGGTACAGGATGGTGCCTCAGCCTGCAGCTCCCTCCAGGCCTTGCAACTGGGCGCTGTGCTAGATAAAGCCACGGAGCTCCAGGAATCAGGGGGATCTGGGGTCTCCCACCCAAAAGCTCAGCCTAGAGTTCCAGAAGCCCCTACAGCCCAGCTGCACCTTTATCCACATCAGTGGCCCAACCCAGACCCAGTTCACCTGCCCCTCACTCCCCAGTGTAACATCTGGACTCCTCTGGTTTCTCTCCCACCTCCAGGACACACCACACCCATTGTTTGACCTGCACAGACAGACCTGACCAATCAGAAGAACTGAGACAGCCTCACCGCCCACATTTCAATTCTGCTCAGCCTCCACCTTTCTTTTCCCTTCCACTTCACGGAGTTTTCTTTCAGTTGGTTCCATTCCATTTATTCCACTCAGAATTCCAGGAAATTCCATCTGGGAAAGAGGGGTATGGTAGGCAGAATTGGAGCTGAGTACAGAAGGGAATTCTTGAGGAGACAATCCCTGATTCTGTTGGGGCTTGGGGCAATCTCCAAGGCCCCATTTCTGGGGTACCCACAGGAGTGACTGCAGAGAGCTCAAGCTCTGAGTAGAACGGACTTGGGCTCAGCTCTGGGCTCTGCCACTTACTAACTATCTGTGTGATCTTGAGTAAGTAACTTAAATCTCTGAGCTTCTGTTTTCTTAGCAATGCAATGGGGATTGGAGATCTATTCACTAAGTTATTGTGAGGATTAAACAGAATAATGCACATAATATACCTAACACATAGTAGGGGGTCATGGGCAGTAGTAATAGTTTGTTCTTTCAATTATTCTGGGAGGTACTGGTCTTGCTTCAGAGAGTCCTGACTCTAGGGAGGCAGGGGAGGCAGGAAGAAGGGGTTAAAATAAAATAGCTATTATCTAGTGAGCACTTCTCCTGTGCCAGCCTCGTTCTAATCACCGCATGGTACCATGACTAATTTCACTTTAGAGACAGTGTCTGAGGCACAGAGAAGTTCCATAATTTGGACAAAGTCACTCAGCTAGTAGGTGCAGCATTGGGGCACATATTCAGGCCTTCTGACTCCAGAGTTCACACTATGAATCACTGTACTATCCTACCTCACATTAAACCAATTTTCAGACGAGAAAAGCTGAGGTTCAAAGAGGTTAAGTTCACCCTGCAGCTAACAGAGGTGCACCTAGGACTCCGACTCCGATCCTGTGACGCCGAAGTTCTGGCCGTTTACGCTGTAGAATGCGGCCCCCTAGCGCCCCCTATGGGACAAGCCCACCAGAAGCAAGCCGCAGACACCTGGGAGCACACTCCCCTGACCACTGAGCCTCCCCACACCCAAAGCTGAAGGTCTTACAGCTCCTAAATATCACTCTGAATGTCTCCCATATGTACAATCATGATATTTCCTGCCTATCTCACAAATCCTCAAATTCAACAGGTCTAACTCCAAGTTTATACTTTTATAGCCCAAAGTTGCCCTCCCCAGTCATCTCCATCCATCCAATAGCACAAGCCAGCGCCCCTGCCATCCTTGACACACATACACACCCGTCCCCACAGCCCAGGAAACCGAATGGTGGCCGAGGAAGAAGGCCAGAAAAGTAAATATTGAACACAGCAGAGCAACAGTGATGGAAGCAGAGGATCAGGACAATGGCTCCCAGTCATGGCCAAGAGGCAAAACTGAGCTCCGGTGGCTGATTAGACAGGCAGGACCTCCTGCTTAGAAAGAAGCCCAAATGCAGCCTTATGGCTGGGAGGAGGACACCGTAAGGAGCACAGCACTGGGTTTCCACCCAGCTTCAATGCTCAGTCACAGTAGGGCCTCAGTTTCTCCACCTGTAAAATGAATATGTCTATCTAGAGCTGTTGTAAGGATCAAATTAAAAAGTGTTTGCTCTGTAAGCTGTAAAAAGAAGTGCACAAGAGAGGTAGATTGTTATCTCAAAAATTTACTCCATTAGACCTCTCTGTCCTTTGTTATGCTGAATATGGACCTATAAGGTACCTTGTGTTTTTAAAATTGTGGTAAGGAATACACACACACACACACACACACACACACACACAAAGTTTGCCATTTTAAATTGCTTCTCGGCCTTTTGGCTAAAATCAAGTGTAAAGTTTGCCATTTTAGACAGTTTTAAGTGTACAATTCAGTGGCATTAATTACATTCCCACTGTCCTGCAACCATCACCATGATCTATTTCCAATCTTTTTCATCCCAAATAAAAACTCTGTACCCATTAAGCAATAACTCCCCATCCCCCCTCCCTCCAACCCCTGGTAACCACTAATCTCTGTCTCTATAAATTTGTCTATTTTAAATATTTAGTGTAAGTAGAATCACAATCTTTGTTCTCTTGTGTCTGGCTTATTTCACTTAGCATACTATCTTCAAGGTTCATCTATGTTGTAGCATGTATCAGAACTTAATTCTTGTTATGGTTGAATAATATTCCATTGAGTGTATATACTGCATTCTGTTTATTTATTCATCTGCTGATGGACACTTGAGTTGTGTCCACCTTTTGATTATTGTGAATAATGCTGCAATAAACACTGGCACATAAGTATCTGTCTAAGTCCTTGTTTTCAATTCTTTTGGGTATATACCTACAATGTCATGGGTTTTTGATGAAGTTTTTCAATATGCACTGTGGCAGGGGAACACATAGGGTCCATTGTATTCGAGTGTGGGAGGGAAGGAGACAGAAAAGGAGAGGTCTCAGTGTGGCTGTAGTTAGAATAACAGCTAACTTGTGCCTTTTGCAAAACACTCCACAGAACACTCTAGAGCGGGAAATATTATCCCCATTTTACCGATGAAGAGAAGGGAAGTGGCTTCCCCAGGGCCACAAGCTGGTGAGAGGCAGGGCTGAGGCTCCAGAGAAAGGATCCCTCACCCACCAGAAAGTGCAGCCAGAGTTTGAGAGGTCATATTTTCCTTCCGTTTCTTTCTTTCTTTCTTTCTCTTTCTTTCCTTTCCTTTCCTTTTCTCTCTCTCTCTCTCTCTCTCTCTCTCTCTCTCTCTCTCCCCCCCCCCTCTCTCTCTCTCTTTCTTTCATTCTCTCTTTCTAGATAAAGAAAGCAGTTCCAAGTTGCTTCAGTCATCATGTTCTACTTAGTAATCTATGGCATTTTAGGTACCATAGAATTAGAATTTTGTAATGCAGTCCTGCACTTTTACAATTAAACATGTTCTGAAAAAAAAACAAAACAAAACTATGAAGACAAAAAAAGATCTTTGGTTGCCAAGAGCTGGAGTTAAGGGAAGGGACTGACTGCAGAGGAGTTTAGGGGAATTTGGGGGGTTGATAGAACTGATCTTGGTTGTATTAGTGGTTACGCAATGGTAAGCATTTTTCTTTTTTTCTTTTTTTTTTGCTTTTTGGTATGTGGGTAGCTCCCTGACTGGGAATCGAACCCAGGCCACAGTGCTGACAGCGCCAGCATCCAAGCCTTAAGCCACTACACCATCAGGGAACTTCATTTTTCAAAACTCACAGAAGTATACATTTAAAAATTAAATTTTACTGTATGTAAATTATACCTTAATCTTTAAAAAAAATGAATAAATGAATGAGGGAAAAACTAAGTAAGACTCTAGAGTCTCACATTTTTGCTACCTTGAGAACTTTGCAAATGACAGCACTCTTAATTATTTAGTTAGAGCATGATGTTTTCCTTTTTATTCATTCATTCAAAAATGAAAGTCTTCAAACCTACCATCCAACTCAAGAACCAGAACATTACTAAAAATTAAATCTACTAATGGGCTCCCCACCATCCCTGATCCTCCCCCACCCCACGCCCATATAATCACTATTCCAAATTTTGTATTCCTCATTCTCTTGCCTTTTTTTTAAGGTTTTTTTTTTTTTCACACTTAGCATACTATCTTCAAGGTTCATCTATGTTGTAGCATGTATCACAACTTAATTCTTTTTATGGTTGAATAAAATTCCATTGTGTGTTATAATATTCCATATAAATTAGGTTGGACCTTATGAATCTACTATTTTTATAGGTCAAAACAGGTTAAAAAAGCAGTAATTTCATATGATTCAACCCCATATTATGCCTCAACATAGTAGTTCTAGTTGTATTTGAACCTCATGAAAAGGATGCCATTCTGTATGTACTCTTCTGGAACTTGCATTTTTTAACTCAATATTGTGTCACCATGATCCAGCCATATTGCTGTTTTTCATTCTTTATCTCCTGTCAATGGCATTCGGGGGCTTTTGGTTTGGGGCCACCATGAACAATATTCCTACTACCATTCTTGTACACTTCTCCTGGGGCATGTGTGCAATGCTTCTACCCCAGGAATGAACTTGCTAAGTCTTAGAATACACAAATGTTTAACTGTACACGATGTGACTCACTTCCCAAGCTCTCAATAATGTGCCACTTGCTCCAGGTAAGAAAGTGGAGAAGATGTGGTAGGAGGGGTTACTATGGAGGGTCTGTGGTGGAAATTGAACACCTACTGTGTGCATTTGGTAGGGCACCTGTGGAATGAGATGATAGTGCCCTCATAGGTGAGATAGGGAAGGAAACCCCCTAGTTGCTGTAGGAATCATCTAAGAATTGTCCCACCCTGACTGGGCAAGGAGAGGGCTTGGTGACTCAAATAGGGCAGACAAAAGGCTTTGTCCTAATTGGCAGTATCTCCACCTGGGAGGTGGAAGGTGAAAGGAGGCCTGGTGTTGGGAGGACCTGTGTCTTCGGTACACCTGGAGGGGAATGGTGCTAGGTAGTACTGAATTCCTCCCATTTACCAAACCTTACCTGTCATCTCTTCCCGTAGCCTTTATCTCACTTTGCATCCATTATTTTTTTAATTCTCCCAGTTAGAGAGAGGTACTAGTATCTCCACAGCTGAGCATAGAGAAGGAAAGTGCCTTGCCCTAAGTTACACAGTTTGTGCCAAGTACCTGAGCAAATAATTTCCCCTTCCTAATCCTCAATTTCCTTATCTATAAAATGGGAATGATAATACCTGTCCCACCTCACAGACTACTAGAAGGATTAAATAATACTATGCAAGTAAGGGGTTCAGCATGGATCGTGGCAATGCTCCTTAAAAATCACTTATTTATTGGTGGTGGTGTTGTTATTGTGTTATAAAGTTGTTATTCAGGGAAGCAGGAGCCCAGAAGAGTCTGAGCCCTGACTTCTTGCCACTGGGTGATACTGCCTCTTCTAGAGAAACCAAGGGATGTGGTGATCATGGCCCATTTTGGCCGCTTCTGCTGATGCCAGGTGTGTCTTTCAGGACGGCACAGCACAGCTCCCTCCTTCTCTTCTGCAGATTTCCCAAAACAGGGAAGGTGAACTGACCAACAGCAGAGGACCCAGACCTCAGATTCTGCCTCAGGGCAAAGGAAGAAATCAGAGCCCGTGGTTCACTCAGTAGAGTACATCTGCTGAGCATTTATTGTAGTATGTGTGAGGTCCCGCAGTAGGCACCAGGCGCACTGGGAACAAGACTACACCCTGTCTTCAAGGTCAGAGGCTAAAGGAGGAGACGGAAGCCAAGAACACAACAGTATGTTCAGTATTATGATAAAGAAGTTCTAAGAACTGTTCTATGTAACAGAAACCCAGACAGGTCTAGAAGTCTGGGAAGGCAGCCCGGGAGACAAGACCTTTGAGCTGGGGCTTTAAGGCCTGGGAAGGGCTCCCCAGAGGCTGAGAGATGCTAGAAAAATCTCATTTGACAGAGGAGGCTGGGCCCCGGCGTCTATCCACTCTGTCCCCCAGGCCTCATTTAGCTGGACTTGGCAGAGCGCGGCTCTCAGAGTCCGAAGGCGGAGAGCCCAAACCTGGCCGCGGCCTTGGCCCAGGTGTGCGGCGGCGGCGCTTCGCGAGGCAGGAAGTGTGTCCCCAGCGGCGGCCCGTGCAGCGCTCCCGCGAGACGCTTACATGCGCCCCAGGTGAGCGGTGAGGGGGGCGGGGGGAGGGGCCGAGCCGGAGGCCGCTCACCTGGCGGGACAGGTAAGCCCCGCGCGGGCCCCAGGGGGCGCGAAAAAGGGCGGCACCAGTGCGTAGAGACCCCTGAGGCTGCTCCCAGACGGGGAAGGGTCCCGGGGCCGGTTCCTCGAGGACCACCCTCCCACTTCCGGGGTGCGCGGGCCGGGCCGGGAAGCGGCCTCAGCGGGCCCCTGGCCCGGGCGAGCAGAGTGGGGTGAAGGGGGCCGTGTTCGCTCTTAGGGATGCGCTGTCTTGGAACAGGGGTCTTGCACACCCTAAGGAACAGTGTCAGAGCCGGAGAGAGGCTGGGTCCGCCGGTGGGGTCCGCGCCCCAGGGCATTGCTGGTGTAGGGGCTGTGCTAACCGACAGGCAGTGCCGGGGTCTGGTTCTCCCTTATCCGGGAACCAGGTGCCCGTGGATGCGACGGGCTGAGCCTTTGGCGCAGGAGATCGAAGGTGCACTGATGATGCCCGGCTCGAGAGCCGACGGCTGTTTCGTGAGCAGGGCCGGGGTGTCCCTCTCAGCCGGGTGTGCAAGACTGACTAGGCACAGGGGTGGGGCAGAGGCTGGTGCAGCCGGGCCTGTCCTGGGCACCTTGGAAGGAGGGGGACGGTAGGGAGACAGACCCCTGAGTGTGTGTCCTCAGGGACTAAGGGGGAGGGGAGGAGCATTAATAAGAAGTTTAGGGAGGGTGGGCCTGGAACCCTGAGGAAGATCCCTGCAGTGCCTTGGGGTGTCCAGTAATCCAGTCAGTCCCTCCCAAGTACTAAACCCCTGCATGCAAAATCTCAATTAAACCTCCCATGGCCCACAAAGATACTCATCTCTCCCCTGTTAAAGATGCAAAAACTGAAGCCTAGAGACTTGCCTCAGACCACAGCAGGATCAGGGGCCCTCCCCTCACAAAACCAAACGTCTTGTGTTCCTAGGATTTTGGAGGTGGGGCAGCAGCATCTCGGGGGAGATACAGCCTAGACAAAAATGGACAGAGTTTGACTGCAGGAGTGTTCAGGAACTAGAGGGCAGGGGGAAACTGAGGCCAGGCACTGTCCTTACCTCAGGTTTTGCTCCCCTTTATTACATCCCACTGCCATTTGATGTGTGTAGCACAGAGCTAACAAAGTGCATAGGCTCCGGAGTGTGAGGGACCACAGTACAAATCCTACCCTATTGCTTTCTAGCTGGGTGTCTCTGGGCAAGTCACTTTAGATCTCTGAGCTTCAGATTCCTGACCTGTAAAGCAGAAATATAATACTTACAGGACAATTGTGAGTGTTAAATAAAGCAAGAGTCCTCGGTTGGAAGGCTGTTTCTGGCCCATTCACTGCTGTTTCCCTAGCATTTAGCACAGTGCTAGGCACATGGTAGGTGTTCAGTAAATGTTGGTTGGATGAATTTAATGACTAGTGGCAAATCTTAAAGCCTTGAAGGTAGAAAAGGAGACAGTTACCCAGACTATCCATCATTAGTAACCCCTTGATGTTCTTACAAACCACAGATACCCCAGAGCTCCATGTGGTTGAAACTGTGTAGATCCTCTCACTCTTCTCATCCAAGTCCTGAGCCTGGAAGATTCAGGGCTCCCTCTACGGACCCTCCTCAGACACAAGCTTGTCCATGGAGCTGGTTACTGGCCACTCGGACTGCCCACTTCCACCCAAGTAATAGATGGGATGGGTAGTAGATAAGAGTCAGAGTCGCACTGGTTGGGTACATATAGATATGTGGCTTTGGACAACTTACTTACTCTCTCTGTGCCTCAGTACAGTAACAGTAATAATACCAATACCTGCAAAAAGAATTGTGAGAATTGGTTTAATACATTTAAAGCACTTAGAACAATGTAAGCCATCAATAATTAACTCTTTCACTAGAATGCAAACTCCTGAGGTTAGGAAATTTTGTCATTTTTATCACTGTGTCCACAGAATTTAGAACAGTGGCACACAGTAGGCCCTCGGTTAATATTTGTTAATTGAGTGTATCAATTAATCCATTACTACCTCCACATTGCTCAAACCAAGGCAAAGGTTTTTAACCACTTGCCTCTCTGGGCTGTGAGAGATTATTACATTTTCAGTTTGCACACCTTTACAGAGAGGATTTCACACACACACGCCCCTCCAGATATTGCTGCCCTCACTCTGGTCAGCCTAAGTCCTTTTTCTTTCCACCCAGTGGTCATTGTTCTACCCTGAAGTCACACAGAATGTGCCAGTCTGCTGAAGCTTATTGTACTCAACCCTATTCCAGACACTGAGGCAGAAAGGAATCGGACACAGTCCTTGTCCCTCAGGGTCGTATAGGCTTATCTCCAATAATGGGTTCAAGGCCAATCCAGGTTACAGAGAGCCCAGCAGAAGGCTGTGGGGAGAGGGGCTCCCATCTGACTTGGAGGATTCTTGGAGATGTAGTGCTGAGTAGGGGCCAGGAGAGTGGTTTGAAGAGCTGCAGACATAAAGATCTCCTATGTCCCCCTCCTCCCCATTAACCATGGCTAACATTTCTTCCTCCCCTCCCTTCCTTTCTCTACACACATACACCTGATTTGGGGGGAACCTTTTGAGATTAAGTTGCAGACATCGTGCTCCTTTTTATCCCAAAATACTCAGTGTATATTTCCTCAGAATAAGAACATTATCTTATATAATCACAGTAATCAAATTCAAGAAAGTTAACATTGACAAAATACTATTAAATAATATACAGTCAGTTTTTAAATTTTGCCAGTTATCCACATTATCCAATTTCTAATTTTTCTTCTTAATCCAGGATCCATTCCAGGATCATACATTGCATTTAGTTGCCATGTCCTCAGCTTGGGCTTGTCTAATGTTTTCTCATGATTACATTCAGGTTACGCATTGTTGGCAGAATACTTCTTAAGTGATGTTGTGTCCTTCTTAGTACACAGTATCAGGAAATACATGATGTCCGTACATCCCATTATTGGTGGCATTAACTGATTATTTGATTAAAGTGATGTTTGTCAGGTTCCTCTAGATTTGTGGTTTGTTGTTTTGTTTTTTTTTTTAAATGTGGGTATTTCTCTGGTTGGGAATCAAACCCAGGCTGCAGCATTGACAGCACTACACCACCAGGGAACTCATTTTTTAAAGTTCTCATTGGCTGCAGCAAATAGAAAGGAATGGAGGTGGCCAGAATGGGGGCCTTAGCAGTATCTAGGTGAGAGATGATGGTGGCCCTGTTTAGGAAGGTAGCATTGATTTGTTCAAAGCACATTGCCTGTTAGAGCCAGAACTGGGACTAGAACATAGATAGCCTGACACCTAGTCCCAAGTTCCTCACACATCACCAGTTCCAGGACTCCAGTGCCATTAAATCAGGAAAAAAAAGATAAGGGATCAGGGAGTTCCCTAGTGGTGTAGTGGCTTAAGGCTTCGGCGCTGGCGCTGTCAACACTGCGGCCTGGGTTCATTTCCCAGCCAGGGAACTACCCACATACAAAAAAAAAAAAAAAAAGATAAGGGATCAATATCTTAGAAAATCCAGGCTAAGGATTGTTACTGCCCTGCAGACCCCTACATGTGATCAAGGACCCTCCCAAATACATCACTTCATGTTTTCTGACTCCCTCCAGCAGTTACTTACTCTGATAATGCCTCATACATGTTCCATCTTACGAGGTTTTAAGCATGTTTTCCCTACAAAATCATGTGTGAATCACAAAAACAGGGTCTGTATTTGGTTCTGCAGTGCCTAACAGAGGGTCAGATTCAGTGTTTATGAAATGAGGTACGTCTTAGCTCTGAGCTTGCTAGCAACGAAGTCAAAAAGAGAAAGAAGAGGAGTTTTGTGGCTCAGTTTTCTTGTCTCATTAAAGGAAGCAAAACTGCTTGGTGTTAAATGTTGCTAGGAGAACAAATCTGAGCCAGACTGAAATATTGATGG
Organism: Lyroderma lyra; assembly: GCA_004026885.1. Taxonomy (NCBI): domain Eukaryota; kingdom Metazoa; phylum Chordata; class Mammalia; order Chiroptera; family Megadermatidae; genus Lyroderma; species Lyroderma lyra. Next base: position 14,645 of record PVJL010007285.1, on the reverse strand, counting down.
CATACCTGTTACATTCCTGTGTCTGATTTGTAGGAGGGGAAGAAAAGGTGGAAACAATCATTTTCTGTAGCAATTCACATGGAGAGGCATTTGTTAAGTAGCCTCAAAGGCTCTGTGCTGGGTGGGCTTACCAACCTTGGCAAGAAACTGAGGGACCCCATTCCCCAGAAAGTGAGGTATCAGGAGATTTTTCTTTTTATGTGGTAAAATATGAGGGGGGACCCCCCAAAACCCAAATTTATTTATTGAAAATTGTGTATTCACTGCAGTCACCTTCAAAGTACTCTCCGTTTGATGCAATACACCTATCAAGATGCTTTTTCTACTGCTCAAAACAGTTTTTGATCTTGTCAATTTTTAGGCCTTTTATTGTTTCTGCTGTTTTTTGATTCACCTATTCCACATCATCAAAACGTTTCCCTTTGAGGACTTTTTAATCCAGGGGAATAAAAACAAGTTGCTCAGGGTGAGATCAGATGATCAGATGAATAAGGAGGGTGGGGCATGAGAGTCATGCCATTTTTTGGTAAAAAACAAAAACCAAAAAACTGCTGATTGTCATGCCCCACGATGTTTGTGTAAATCACCCATCAGGAAATGGGCAAATTTATTGAAAAAATTCACTGAAGCCAAACGCAGCCTCTCACAATGCCAGCTGGTACATGGATGCAGGTGGGTTCCTAGAACACCCCCCTAGCGGAGGAAGCCTGTACTACAAGGGGCCTGCCCTCCAGAAGATAATTCCAGTTTTTTGGGGTCTCCCTATACATAACAAATTTTACCATTTTAATTTTGCTTAAAACTTTTTAAAAAATCATCTTAACCATATAGTTCTGTGATGTTAAACACATTCACATTGTTGTGTAACCATCACAACCACCTCCACAACTTCATTATCTTCCCCAACTGAAACTCTACCCATTAAACACCAACTTCCAGTTCTGTACACCATATTTTTGTTTATTCATTTATCTGCCAATGGACCTTTGGGTTGTTTCCACCTTGTGCTTATTGTAAATAAAGCTACTGTGAACATTGTTGTACAAATATCTGTTCAAGTCCCTGTCTTCAACCCTGTCGATAGAAGTACAGTTGCTAGATTATATCATAATTGGATGTTTAATTTTTTGAGGAACTACCATACTTGTTTCCCCAGCAGCCGCACCATTCTACATTCCCACTAGCAATGCACTTCCAACTTCTCCACATCCTCTCCAATGCTTGTCATTTTCTTTTTTCAGTAGTAGTTCTTCTAATGGGTGTGAAGTCCTAGGAGATTTTGACATGTAGGTTAGACCACTGAGAACTTCCTGTGGTCTAACCTACATGTCAGGGAGACAACACTATATGAGGGTTTGTGGGCATACCTGGGCCAGGCCACATCACAGGCCTCTCAGAAACCAGAAGTCTGAAGCTCCTCAGGTCAGAGCAGGAACTTGCCCCTGACCTCTGATCCTAACTTCTTCCTGGCCTCTCCCTACAGGTGTCTGGCTGCAGCAAACCATGTAATGAGCCATGCCCCGCCCTGGACACCCCCGCCCGTCATCTGGGCCCCCACGCCTGGGACCCTGGGAGCAGCCTACGGAGCTATGCCTGGAGACCTATGATGAGCCATCTCAGCTCCCACCAAGCCGCCGCACCCGTAGGCCAGATCCCAAGGATCCTGGCCATCATGGGCCTGAGAGCCTCACCTTCATCTCTGGCTCTGCTGATCCTGCCGCGGAGCCCCCTGCCTGCTGCCCGCTCTGGCGACCCTGGGTATGGGACTGGTGCCGGGCTGCCTTCTGCTTCCGCCGCTGCCGGGATTGCCTCCAGCGCTATGGAGCCTGTGTGCGGAGCTGCAGCCCCTGCTTGTCCACCGGGGACTCCCCTGAGGGGGCTGCCGAAGCCAACTGGGCCAAGGAGTACAATGGAGTGCCCCCCAGCCCAGACCACGCACCCCCCAGCCGGCGGGATGGCCAGCGGCTCAAATCAACTATGGGCAGCAGCTTCAGCTACCCTGACGTCAAGCTCAAAGGCATCCCTGTATATCCCTACCGCACCGCCACCTCCCCAGCCCCTGATGCGGACTCCTGCTGCAAGGAGCCGCTGGCCGAGCCCCCACCTATGCGGCATAGCCTGCCCAGCACCCTTGCCAGCAGCCCCCGTGGCTCCGAGGAATACTACTCCTTCCACGAGTCCGACCTGGATCTGCCTGAGATAGGCGGTGGCTCTCTGTCCAGCCGAGAGATCGACGTGCTCATTTTCAAGAAGCTGACAGAGCTGTTCAGCGTACACCAGATTGACGAGCTGGCCAAGTGCACGTCAGACACTGTGTTCCTGGAGAAGACCAGTAAGATCTCGGACCTGATTAGCAGCATCACCCAGGACTACCATCTGGATGAGCAAGATGCTGAGGGCCGCCTGGTACGCGGCATCATCCGCATCAGTACCCGGAAGAGCCGCACGCGCCCGCAGACCGCGGAAGGGCGTTTACCCCGGGCTGCCGTCCTTACTGCCGCTGCCCCTGACAGTGGCCATGAGACCATGGTGGGCTCAGGGCTCAGCCAGGATGGTAGGTGGGGCCCTACAGGGCTGCGGACCGGAGTGAAGGAGGTGCTGGCCAAGGGACGGTCGCACTGGGGTCTTTGGTCACTGTGGGTCCACCCCTCAGCCAGTCCCCACACTTCTTCCTCCTTTTCCTCAACCTCTGCATCCCCTAACAGGCTCCTTTCCTTGGTACCATTTACCAGAGTAGCGTCCAGGCCAGGTTAACAGGATGCAGGAACCTGTAGGAATTTGGACTTCTGACCTGTCCTGGCCTAATCGAAACCCCCACCACCCACCACTGCCCGTGCACACACATTATCTGTGTCTTTGTTTTGAATGTTTCTCTAGCTCAGCCAGGGGTCAGTGGCACCTCCCTTATTGGGCTGAGGGTAGGAGTGGGGAGTAGGGTTGAAAGGATGTGATGATGACTGCTGCCCTCCTGTTCCCTTCCCAGAACTCACAGTACAGATCTCCCAGGAGACGACTGCAGATGCCATCGCCAGGAAGCTGAGGCCTTATGGAACCCCAGGTTTGGTCCTGACCTGATGAGGAATGTGGAGAGGAGGGGGAACTGCCATAGGGGCCTCCACATACCATCCTCTCCCAGCTTTCTCCTGGGGTGGGTGAGGATAGGATCAGAAAGAGACGAGAAGCCTGAGAAGCCGGCTTAAAGGGTTCCGTTGGAAAAGATTCAGGGAAATGCTCCTGAACCAACAGGGGGCAGGGGGCCCACAACAGGCAAGCTGGAAGTGATGGGACCCCAGCCTCTAATCCCAGGATCACTGGGGGCAGGGGTAAGTGGAGGGTGGGAGGCCATCCAGCCCGGTGCTGAAAAAGACATTCTGTGTGGCTTCTGCTGTCTTTTTGGCGTTTGTAACAAGCCCCTGGGTGCAGAGTTGTTACCTTTTACAGAGAGCAAGGCTGGAGCTTAGAGGTCAAGAAACTGAATGAGGGAGCTCCCTGATGGTATAGTGGCTAAGGCTTCGGCGCTGGCGCTGTCAACGCTGCGGCCTGGGTTCGATTCCCAGCCAGGGGACTACCCACATACTACAAAAACAAAAACAAAAAAAGAAACTGAATGGGTCACCCAGCCAGGATCAGGCTGACCAAGGCTCGGGTCCCACTTTGCTCCTCCTCAGCAGGCTTCTCCCTGCCCGTGGGACCTTCTCTGAGTCTCTTTCCTCCTCCCTTCTTCCTCAGGATACCCAGCCAGCCACGACTCGTCCTTCCAGGGCACCGACACAGATTCCTCAGGGGCACCCCTGCTCCAGGTGTACTGCTAACCCCTGCCGGGCCCAGTGGCCACAACCCCTTCTAAAAGAAGCACAGCCTGCAGAATTAAGAGGGGGACCAAGACCCCATTTAGGGGAGCTAGTATCCACTCTGGCTCCTCCACCTTAGCTGACTGGATCCTGGACCAAGTGCATTTCACTGGGCCATGGTGCCCAAATTACCCTCTATCCCCAGCTGGCCTGATCTGTCTGCCCCTAGTCGTCAGGTGGCCTGAGTCATGGAAAGTAAAGACTTTGGAGTTACCTTCTGGGATTGAATCCCAGCTTTACCCCTATAACCTGCTACCCTAACCAATCATGCAAAATCACCCTCCCCACATAGGGGTGGGGATGAGGTGACAGCTAAAAGCTTATTTTAAATGGACTGTGTTGCGGGGCTGGAGGGCCTCTGAGATCCTGTGGGCAGTGCCTACTCTGTTATATTTTGTTAGCAGTTCTGTTTCTGCATTGTTCGACATGCTATTATGACCGTGGTTTCAAATACAAAGGAAATAAAGCTGTCTGCCTTATCTTGGCAGTGATACTGTCCTTTCTGACCCATTTACCTGACTGCTGCCCAGAGCAGGAAGGACAGAGCATCCAGCCTAGCTTTGTGTTGTGAAGTCAGATTCACTCTGAGTTCCAGGAGGTAAGAGCCCAGCACAGTGTCTGTACCTGAGAAAGGTCTCACATGTGGTTTGTCATTGTGAGAGGTTCTAGGCTGGCCTGTCAGGACTCTACTACTCAGGTTCACTGCCTTGCAGGCTGACTGCTTCTGGCCATCCATGCAGTTTCCCCAAATCCTGGAACACTTGTCATTCCCCCACCCAGCCCCAGACATGTGGCTCCCTTCACTTCTCCCTGGTGCTGACACAGCACTATGGTTCAGTTATGTTCTTGGCCTTTCCAGCAACCCTAGAGTGGGGTCAAGGAACTTGGTGGGTCACACAGCTAGTAACTGGATCTGGACCTGGAAGCTGGATTTGGAAACGTCCCTAAGCTGGCAAACTTACCTGCTGAGGAGAGGAGGAGGTCCCCTTGTTTGGACACTGGAGACCAGCTGCGTTTGAATGGATTCTACTTAGCTACTCACACAGTGAGGTCAGAGCAGGCCCACCAGCCCAGTTGACCGAACATACTGGAGGGTATACAAGACCCCTTCTGCCCTGACCTCACCTATAGCACCCTTTGAAAAGTGACAATTAGACATACTACTTGTCTATCCAGTTTCCTCCTGGACACACAGGATGACCCCTTGGGGCTATGACACATGGTCTGGTACCATTGATAAAACTGGTCCCTTTCCTTAAGCTCTGCTGTCTCATCTAGGTCAAGGCCTCTCCAAGATTGAAAATGACCATAGAGCACTGGAGCCAAAGGATGTCACAGAACAGAGTAGGAGAGTGATGCCATAGTCCCTCCACCCTAGCCTTTGCCCTAAAGCACCAGTTTCCAAACTTAGGCTTGGAAACCACTACTGACATTTCCAGAAAAAATGGTTTATCAAGTTTGGAAAACAGACAAAACTAGGTACTGCAGTCTCCTTAAGTCTTTAACAAGTTATTCTGAAATGCCAAAAGGATATGCTATGCTCTAGAAATTCAGGGGTCTCACCCCACTTACAGAGCAAAGCAGTCTGGACAAATCAACCTAGATAAGTGACTATAACCTCTGTGGCCCCTGCACTCAGTGACCTCCACTCTCTGGCCAAAGTAGGGCAGGGTTAGCTCTGGGGACTGGATTTGGGCAGAGGCGAGCACCTCTCCTGTCCTAGTACTGCCTTAGCTAACTCTGAGAAGTCTTGAAATCTGCAGAGGTCCATGTCCCTGTACCACAAGAGCAGATCTGAGCCCAGGGTAGTGCCCCCAGCCTTGGCTACTTTCTGCCTCTGGGAAACAAGTGTGTAGTTTCCAAAACATTTGATCCAGGGCAGGACAGACCCACTACAGTGGGAAGCTGTCTTATACATGAAAATGGAATCAAGTCCAGCTGGTCTTAAAACTCTGCTGAGTCAGGGCGTTCCCTGGTGGTGTACTGGCTAGATTCCGGCACTCTCAACAGAATGGCCTGGGTTCAATTCCCAGCCAGGGAGCTACCCTCCCGCCTCCTCCCCCACAAAAGAAAGTTTTAAATTCTGCTGAGTCACAGACCTCTCTGAGAATCAGACATATGTTGTGGTCCCTGTAGCCAGAGAAACTCACTTTTGCTCAGAATTATACATAAACTGAACATCTTGTTTTAATCCTCCCTTTAAGTAATGAGAAACTGAGCCCCAGAGAGGAGCAAAGACTTGCCTAGGTCACGTGGCAGAACAGAAGGAAGCCAAATGCCCAGCTCCCCGCAAGAGGCCTTTCTCCCAGGAGAGGGAAGAAAGGACACATGCAGAACTGGGTAAATAGTTTTAATGTGTAACAGTAGGCCAATGGGGAGGACAAACCCCACAAGGCCCCAGCCCTTTTCCCATGATGCCCTGGGATCTGTGTGCCTGGGCCAGTCTCATGCCTGCCTCAGCACTGAGGCCCTGAAGTCCCAGGGAAGGGTGGAAAAGGAAGGTGGATAGTTGGGGGCTCAGACCCAAGAGTTCAGGGAGGCAAACAGGCTAGTTAAATTTGGCCTTGGAAAAATCCATCTCTGGATGCTGATCCATGAACCTGGGAAGGGAAAACAAAGAAAGTGAAACAAGCTGTCCCTCTCTCTCAAAGTTAGTCCCTGTCTCCCAGCCTCGTTAGAACCCTGAGCAAGGTGGAGCCAGGCCAGGCAGGGGGTGAGGCTCCAGGGTCTCTGAGGCCCATTTGAGCCCGAGCTGGAAATTTAGGTGCCAATACTGGCACTGTTCTCCTGTATGTGCAATGGCCACCTATAATCTTCCTTCGTATCCTCAGATGGCCTTGCCCTCAAGATGACCTCAGCAAGTGATTAGAGTAGGTAAGGTGAGGCTATAAAGCCATAAACTTGGCTGGCTCACTCTGGAAGGGGAAGGCCATCTCCTGTGTACTGCTCAGTGACCTACTTGCCGATGTCAACCAGGTCCAAGTTCTCCAATACCCTCCCTCCCCAAACCACCAACTCTGAATTGCTTACTTTTTTAGAATTTCCTGTTTCTTCTGCTCGTCTGAAGTGGGTAACCCCATGGACTTCTGTCTCTGGTCATACATCATCTTTTCTACCATGCTGCGTGTCTCACTGTCCAGGTCTGACAGCTGGGGGTAGGCAGTAACAGGGACAGGTGAAGTTCTGGGACCACCTAGACCCCCTAATCTCCCAGCCGAAGCTCCCCCAACCATCTAGGGCTCACCTTGGAGTTCTCAGGGTTGATTTTCTTGGTATTGATCTCAGGATCACTGGACACCAAGCGGCTCCACCACTCCATCTTGTTGATCTGTGAGGAAAAGGAAGAGGACCACCAGGGGATGGGAGGTCACTCACTTTGTGCCCCAGTAACCACCCAACCCTTCTAGAAACCAATTCTTTCCCATCTACATCCTGCACTTGGGACCCAAGCAGGCCTATACTGGGACCCGAGATACAGAGGAGCAAGATCTCTGCCTTCTCCAGCTGCTGGAGAGGAGCAAGATCTCTGCCTTCTCCAGACCCAGTTACAATGAGCATGATAAGGGAAAGAATAAAGTGCAGAGGGAGATACTCATCCAGGGTGGATGGAGAGAAGTTAAGAGTGACACCGAGCTGGAATAAACAGTGTATCATTTAAAAAGCAGGGAGACATTCTAGTTGAGAGGAAAAGCAAGTGCAACAGGGATCAGTGAGGGGCAGCCACAGCCAATCACGTACGCTAGGACAGGCCTTATGTACCACAGGAAGCTCTCCTTGGACCCATGGCATTTTAGAGACCACCTTTATCTACTGGTGTCTGTGTCACGTCTCTTTTTGAGGGAGTGAGGGTGACAATGGAGGCTTCCTGAGGGCTGTTTTCTACATTTTGTTCATTGTTCTCTTTCCAGCATACGAACAACCATTAACATAGTAGGTGTTCAAGTATTTGTTGAATTGAATGCATACATGGACCTGCTGGAAAGGTAGGGGTTTGGCACCAAAGACTTTAAATCCTGACTCCAATCCTTCTTAGACAAGATAAGAGCCTGGGAAAATCTCTGAGCTGCCCTTTTCTTAACTCTAAAGTGGAACAGATCTACTTTAAGTCTTGTTGTGGGATTCAATAAGATATGTCCACCAGGTCCCCAGCGTGGCCCCCAAGTGAACGAGCAAATGCCCTCTCCTGTTCCTCCACCAAGACGCAGGCCAGGATGCCGGGCCTCTCGCACCTTCTCCAGATGCACCGTCACCACCTTGCCGTCCTCAATGAGCCACGAGCTCTCTTCCACCTTCACCTCGTTGTACAGCTCCCCGTCGATGACCGCCGGCTGTCCCTTGAGCCCTACTCGGAGGTGACGCCGCTGGATGTCCACCACCACATCCTTCCCCTTCAGCCGGAAGTTCACACGGAAGGGTACTGCCAGCTGCATGGGGTAAGAGCGGTCAGGAGGGACCCCAGATTGGCTCCCTCACCTCTGCCCTGACCCTGCCACTCACATCCAGCTCCGACAAGGTCTGGGTCCAGCGGTAATTGGACAGGTCTGCCCCGTTGCCAAGGTTGGGCTTCAGTTTCCCTTTGTCCTTCTCATCCTCCTCCTCATCCTCCTCAGCTTCCTGCTCAGTCAAGAGTGCTCAGCTATTATTTGACAGACATAGACTGAACCCCCCAGGGTTGGCACTGGGCATGCAGCCACAAAATAAAACAGATCTGGACCCACCCACTCCATGACCCACTGGGAACCAGAGGTAAAACTTGGTTCTGATCTCTGCCTGAGGAGCTCAGACTGTTCTAACGATGTGACAAAGGGCACACCTGGGGACAGTGATGGTCAGAGGTGGACTCACAGGACCTAAATGGGAGTCGAGCCAAGGGATTTGAGAAGAAAGCCCAGAAGAGAAGAACAAAAGGTCATGAGGTAGCCATGAGCAGGGCTGTTCTAAAATAAAGCCAGGCTGCCAAATAATCAATATCCTTTTTCTGTGTCTACAGAATTGAGATCCTCTAGTCTCAGATCAGAAACTCTGGAAAGCCAGATGACTGCCCCAATGATTATTTGGGAATATGGACTTGAGTCAGTGGGAGGGGACCCTAAAGGGCTCCTCCCCCAGATGTGTCAGAGTCACCCAGGATGGGTGACCCTATACAGGCATTGCTCTCTCTAGTTCTTGGGCTTTCCTGCCAAGGCTTAAGGCCAGTGGGTTTTGGTGTTTGTTTGTTTTTTAACACGGATCCTTTGGTCCAATGTCACTGAGTGCAATCTTGAAATATGAGGAGTATAACCAAAGCTGAGGGGGTACGGGAGGCCATTCTTGAGACAGGGGAAGGCTGGAGAGTCCCTGGAAGTTCCCAAGCCCCCAGCTAGTCCCAAGCACTCCCAGTCCATCTCACCTGCTTCCCGGGTGAGTCAAGACTGCCATTCTTGAGCTGGGCCTCATGATTCTCTGCATCTTTTTTCTGTGGCAAAGGGCAAAGTAATAGGCAAGAGAGTCCCCTCTTCTAGGCCAATGGAGGTCAGGAGGCAGGGGGGAAAAGCCCACCCTTACCTGGTTGATCTCCAGCTGTAGCCTCTCTGCCTCCTCATCAGTCAGCTCCTTGATCTGGGGCCCAGAGCTCTCTGATCTGGCCTCCCTAGCCAGCCTGGCTGCACGCTCCACCTTCTCCTGCCGCTCAGTCTCCTGCCGAGCTCTCTTCTCCTGCCGGGCCTTCTGTGCCAGCTGGTTGTGGTGGCTGAACGTCTGTGTGATGAGCTGGGGAGGGAAGTAAAGGCGAGAGGCATCAGGGTAGGAGACTGTCCCGAGGCACTGAACTCAGAATCTCAATTTCCTCATCTACAAAATAGGGATAATATATACATATCTCTCAGAGCTGTAATGAGAATACCTGCAAAGTACCTGGCTCAATAAACAGGGCTACTTAAAAAACAAAACAAAACAAAACAAAGACAGTCTAGTGATTAAGAGTGCAGACACTGAAAGTGGACAACCTGAGTTCTAATCCAGGCTTTGTCATACACTAGCTATTGTAACAATTAGCAAATTATTTCATCTGTAAGGACTTCAAATTCCCTATAGGTGAGGATGAATCCCCCCCTCATAGGGTTCGTGTGCAGACCGAGTGGTAAGTGCTCTGAAAGTCCTATACTAGGGAATGAAGCTGTCAGGACTCCTACCTCAGCCCCTCTGAGGAGCCTTTCCTACACTCCAGGCCCACACTAACCTCCTCCACTGCCTGATCTCTCTTACCTGTGTGCCTGTCTCCAGGACCACAGGCCCAGCCGTGTACTCAGCACCATGCCCAGACTGCCACATTAGCAGGAAGCCAGAGCTCTCTCAAAGAAAGAGGAATTTCTTCCTTTCCTCAGCCTGCAAGCTATCAATTTCAAGTCTTTTCTCTCCTACTACATCTTCCCAGGATGTTTCCAACCCACAACGTGCTAACTAGTCTCCCTGCTGCCCAAGTACTACCCCAAACATTACTATCTGTCATTGCCTGGCTGTGTGGCCTTGGACAAGTAAACTTAAGACATTTTCTAAGCCCATTTCCTTACCCGTCATGAAGTTCAAAAATGACAGGACATTCATCTAGAGCCTGGCACAGTTGTTGCCACATCATAGCCACACATAAAGCTGACTTCCTAACACCCCTTACCTGGCTAAGGCTAACCCAATGTCAGCTGTTGGGGGCTGGGGAGAAGCACATTCTCTACTGTAAAAATACGATGGGAGCAGTGGCTCCACCTGTTACACCAGCTCTCCAAGTGTGGTGCCCCCAGCCTGCAGCATCAGCATGACCCAGAATGCAGAAATGCTAAATCTCAGACCCCCCTCCAGACCCACTGAATCACAAATTCTGGGGACATGGCCTAGCAATTTATATTTATATTCTCAAGCACATTGGAGAGTCACATCTAGATTTGAGTTCCTGGTCTACTTCTACCTGTGTGACCCTGAGGTTATAGCTCTGTGCTTCTATTTTATTATTTCTAAAAGCAGTCTTACATAAGCTGCTTTCTTGCAGAACTGAGGGTTCTGCCAAATGCACATGACTTCCCATTCATTTGATGCCAATTCCTCCTTCTACCTCCAGATCCCCAACCCCAGGCCACACTACAGTAGCTCTATACAGGTTAAAGGGCACCAAAAGTACCCCTCCCCAACCAACTGTGTTAACAAACAGGATGTGAGTGAGAGGGAATGAGCCACCTGAAGGCCATTCTGCTGTAAATAGGATCAGTCATGAGACAATTACGCCAGAGGAGGCCATTCTACCATTTGGTCTTGGTCCCAAGTCCTTAATCAGGGAGACCTTGAACTCAAACCATTTGCTAACCAGTGGCCAAGGGGAGAAAGGAGCAGGGTCCTCTCCTTCCCCCAGATTCAGTGAATCATGTTACATCCCATTTGTCCTGTTCCTTCCTAGCTCCTGGATGTTAGATGAGGGCAGAGCTGAACCACAGGGAAGAGTAAAGGGCAATCACAGCAGCTTCTGACCCCTCCTCCCACCAGCTTTACCCAGGCCCAGGCCCAGGTCGAGACCCCTGGTGGTGTGCAGCCTACCCAGAGGTGGTAGGCTGTCAGAGTCAAGCTTCTGTCGCTTGTACACATCTTTGGGAACCATAGCCCAGCAGAGTGGTCAAGGGGTAAGGAACACTGAGCCAGTTCTAGAAGACAGGCCCCAGACTACTTGGTGAGCATACCCAAACACAGGCTTTTCCTGACCTAGGCTGAGTGACAGGAGAGTAAAGAGTGGTTCCCACCAGTCTAGCCAAGGAAGACACTCAAGAGATATTTAAGCCTAATCCAAATGTTTGAAGTCCTGAACCTGACTGGGGGTGGAAGAACAGGATGACCTTCAACACATCTGAGAAAGAAGACATACACTTTAGAACTTCATATAAATGGTGCCATATGTTTTCTTTTGTGTGTCCGTCTTCCTTCGAAAGGCTGAATAATATTCCATTCTGTGTATATATGACATTTTGTTTATCCATTCATCCATCAATGGACGCTTGGGTTGCTTCCCCTATTGGCTATTGTAAATAGTGCTGCTATAAACATGGGTGTACAAATTGTTCAAAATCTGCTTTCAATTCTTTTGGGTACATACCCAGACGGGGGACTGCTAATCATATATGGTAGTACTATTTTTAATTTTTTGAGAAAGTGCCATCTGTTTTCCATAGCGGCCACCCCATTTTACATTCCCACCTACAGTGCTCAGGGGTTCCAATTCTCCACCTCACCAACACTTCTTACTTTCTGGTTTTGAAACAAGCCATCCTAAAGAGTATGAGGTTTTTGCTTTGCGTTTCTGCAATAATTAGTGATGTTGAACACCTATTTACAAGACAATGTTCTTTTTTTTTTTTTGCTTTTTGGTATGTGGGTAGCTCCCTGACTGGGAATCGAACCCAGGCTGCAGCACTGACAGTGCCAGCGCCAAAGCCTTAAGCCACTACACCATCAGGGAACTCCCAAGACAATGTTCTTAAAGAGCTACAATAATTCACTTTTAACCAGCAATATCCAAAGTGTACCTTTTCCCACATTCTTGTCAGCAATTTTGTTGATAGAAGAAAAGGGCATCTCACGGTTTCTTTAACTTTCATTTCCTTGACTACTAGTGAATTTGAGCATCTTTTCATATGCTCTTTGAATTTGCTCTTAGAATTGCCCATTTTTGCTGATCCTTTTCTTGTCAACATACAAGGTTCCTGCATATTAAATTAGCTATTAAATTTTACCTGTCCCCTGCATTGCCCATTTTTCCAAATCTATTGTTTTTCAATGGCTTTAAATGTCAAGATCTCTTTTCCCATACACAAATTTTCAATGTTTGAAGAGGCAAACAGCTACCTTTCCTTTTAGAGCTTGCAGATTTCTAATCTTGCAAGGCCTGTCCACACAAGATTATACAAAGATTCCTAGCTTTCCTTACAAGAAGACTCTTCTTAACCTGCCATTTATTACTACATGAGTAAAACAGATGGTACAATTTAGGTTTTTCACAAATAGCCACTTGCAGTAACACAACTTATCATATAATCCTTTGCCTACTGAACTGAATTACCGTATTAGACACATTATTAAATCCTCATATATGCTAGACTTTCTTTTTTTTTTTTTTTAATCTACTCCACCATCTCAGACCTTCTATGCTAGACTTTTCCTGGTTTTTTTTCTGCTTCACTGGTCCATTTCTCTTCCTATGCCAGTAGCATATTGATTTGGTCATTATGGCTTTACTCAAATCCACAATCCCTTGCCCATAATGCCTAGATCCCAAAGCTAGAAAAACTAAAAGTATTTTTGTACTTCTTGTAGGTCTGTGGCATGAAGGTATTTACAGTCTTCATCTCTCCCATTTGGTATGAACAGTGATATACAGGAAACCCCATAAAATATGGCATTTTTATAACACAATTCGAGAATTGGGGAAACCGTCATACAACACGGCACCCTACAACACGGCACCCTAGAACATGGTTTCACTCTAACATGGTTTGAGAATTAGAGAAATCCCCTAACAACATGGAGTGTAATAAGCACTTTCAAGAGCAAAAAATATCTCATTCGAAATTAGGGAAATCCCCGAACAACATGGAATATAAGAGCTTTTAAGAGCAAAAGATATTTTAATACATATTAACATGTTATACTTTTGGTGAAAATTGCTTTAATGAAAATATTTCTCTTAATTATAAAAACATAATGTTTTTTTAATTTTTGGAACCTAACCCCCTTTTTTGTACTAGTTGTTTCATATAACACAAGAGTTTTAAGAACCTTAACAATTGTTATATGGGGGTTGCCTGTGCATTTCTGTGTAGAAATGTTAATGTGCTTGATCACAAGATGCTGCTCCTGACCCCTGGATTGGGGGTTTTATATGTAATGTACAGTATATGCATTGTATTACCTCTTAAAATCCAAAGAATCCTAAATCCCAAAACACATCTGGCTCCAGGAGGTTCAGAAAAGGGATTGTGAACTTGTATTCTCATAGGCCAGTCACATAATCTATATTGCCTTTTCATCCTCAAAACAGTCCTGGAAGCCAAAGATTATTCCCACTTACAGTAAGAAAAATGAGGCTATGAGACACAGTGATTCACCAAATGCCACAGGGTTGTCAAGGCGGGAGAGCAGGATTCAAACTCATGTCTGCTTGACTCCACAGCTCTTGCTCTTAACCACTGCACCTGGAAATGACTTATCTGGTGGACCCACACATAGCAGATGCTCAACACAATGGAGTTATGTTACAACTGGAAACCAGGTAGGAAGGTTGAACAGGTTTCTGCGTGCTTGAGAGTCTGACCAACCTTCTGGGAAAGAGCTGACTCTAATGGAACAAAGAGCCAAGAAGCATGACAAGGTCTAAGAGGGGACCTGCAGACAGCCATTATATGGTAGCTATCGTCACCCTGATACTTCTGAGGCTTCTTATTATTCCTCTCTCTCCCTTCTTCTGGCTACCTCTTACTCATCCTTCATACCTCATGCATCACTTCATCATGAATTCTTCCTTAAGCTCCCAACCTAGACTAATGTGCGTTTTGTGCTCCCAGGGCTTCTGCCCTAACCTCTATTTTGTAATTTTCCTTTCTTTCTTTCTTTTTTTTTTTTTTGGAGGGGGCTACACGGTGAGGTCCATAAAAACAAAGACCATGTCTGTATTCGCCTCTGTGATCCCAAAGGGTATGGCACAGTAGCTAACACAAGAAAAGTGTTACTGGGAGTTCCCTGATGGTGTAGTGGCTTAAGGCTTCGGTGTTGGCGCTGTCAGCGCTG
>PVJL010007284.1:0-80390 GCA_004026885.1 Lyroderma lyra | reverse complement strand
CACACACACACACACACACACACACCACACACACATACACACACACACACACACGTGAAGGAGATATGCATAAATGTGTATGTATGTTTTTCCAAAATTGCATCATCATAGACTCATGACTCATGTCTGTGCAACTTGCTTTTCCCACTTACATACATCATGGACTTTCTTCTGATTCAACGGGTGGCAGCTCTAACTCCTTTTAATGGTTGTGTAGTAGTCCATAAGGATAAATGCACCTCGATTTATTTAGTCATATCCCTATTCATACATATTTAGGGTAATTCCCCCCAAAATTTACCAAAATACATAATACATGTCTTGATATTTCCAAAGCATCAATTCTCAGTCATGAAAAAGCAGAATGGGAAGACATTTACATTTTTAAATGTTCTTAATGTTGGCAGAATACTTCACCGAAGGTTTAGAGCAGTGGGAATTCCTACCACCAAAGCCCGAGGGGGCCCCGTGCGCACATTCTCGCCAGCAGCTGACTCTCATCACTGATAAACATTTGCCGACCTGAGCAATAAGAAATGGTATCCATCGGCCCTCCCTGTCATCCCCTTGACTTGCAGAGAGCCTGAGCACCTGTGCACATCCGTTAGCCATTGAGATGTCCTCTTTTACCCTGTCGTCACACCCCTCACCCATTTTTTCATGGACTTGTCTTTCTTACCTATTTATAGAGAGTTCCCGGTATAGCATGATAGTAACACCCTATTTATCTTTCAAATATGACTGAAACATTGTTCTCACTCTGAAATTTGCCTTCTGACTATTTGTGGTATATGCACAAAATTTTACTTTTACTGTCTTTTTTTGTTTTGAAGTAAAATGTGGATTTTTATCTAGAACATTTGGTTTCCTACCTTTAGGGGAAAGAAAAAGATCTACCTCACTCTCAAAGTGTTCTTTGTTCTTCCTTTTGCACGGAGCTGTTTCCATACCCGGGGCGATGGACATGCAGCTGGGCTTTCAGTGTCATACACAGTTCTCCCCCTGTGAGCCCCTCCCGTGTTTCTCAAACGTACCGCATCCTTCTTGGCCCTTCTCAGGCCTCATTACTTCCATGATCCTGTCCCTGGTCACTCCTGCCCCGAGAAAAATCTTTGGTAATAATTCTGTGGGTCAATTGCTCCTTTTGGCTATCATACTAAAATGTTAGCTATACTTTGATACACAAATCCTGTCTCTGAATGTCCTTAAGCACTCGAGGGCAGGGACTATATTATTTTAGTTCTTTAATTGTTCCTTGAACTGGCTTGAACAAGTGTGTTCTCGGTAATTACTGACTGATGTTACTGGAGGGAAAAATACATCAATACCTCCCACAAAGCTTCTGCTAGATACCACCTGAGTATTCTTCCAAGAAAAGACCACAGGAGAGAAAGACTGACCCACACATTTCTTCTCTCCATTCTGTCTTCAGCCATCGGACTACGAAGTTGCCCGGATGGACTCAGTTCCATGTGGATGGCTATCAGTATAATGGTGCAATCTGTTGCCCTGAATATCTAACAAGGCCACTGGCATAGCTTGATGCTCCTTCTAATCATTTGCATACTGAGTGTCTTTTGAAAAATGCATTTGCAAATAATTTCCATATTCAAATTTGATCCATGACTGCCTTGGCCTATTACTCCTTCCGCACTTTCTAAGCTGAGGAGTGGTGGGGCTCTGGGCACACGTGCCAAAGGGAGGCCCATCCAGCCATTCTTGCCTGGCACCTGGTGTCTCCCCCAGTGACACTAAGACATTGATTGTCAACTCAGGCCTCAGCTTCTATCCCTGGCTGACCTCTGCCTCTCCAAGAGAGGCTGGGGCTCCCTGGGGGCTGTGCACACCCCACAGCTGCTGCCAGCCACTGCCTGCTGAGTGATGCCTGTTCTGCCCCTGTTTCTCCCTCTACATCTCCTGCTCTGCAGGGTGAAGGGATGGGAAAGTGGTGAGCTGGAGTAGCATCTGCTGCCATCAACCGAAGTCACCAACTCCCTCAGCACCAGAGAACAGTTACGGTCACATGTCAAATAACACCATGAACAGAGATGTGCTAATATTAGAGTAATTATAGCTATTATGGGCCACGCCCTAGGTCAGGCACAGCACTCAGAATTATGGCCCTTCATTGTCACTAACTTATAAAAGGTAGATATTATCATGCCCACAATACAGATGAGAAAAACTGAGGCTCACGGAGGGGTGTGATCTGTTTACCTTTACAAGCCCACGTTTCTTTCACCCTGCCACGTTATCAAGGGACTATTCCTGACCTCCTTCTTCCTCGCCTTGCTGTGATCTGAGAGAGAAGAGTCTGTGTCAGTCCTGTAGCCTCTCACCCTCACCTCAGCCTCCCAGAAGCTGTGATGGATGGTTGTGTCCAAAGGCTTCATGACCGGTGGCAATGAAGTCCATGAAGGAGCCAGATAGGCAGGATGGTAGCAGGTGGCAGTGGGAGGCAGGGTGCCTACAAGCTGTGTGACCTTTGGTGAGTTATTTCATCTCTCTCTGCGGGCATATGTTAGTTTTATGCAAGTATGTGCTATGTTTTTCCCTTCTCCCCCTCCTGATTATTACCGTTACTCCTACTACTGAAAACATCAGTGTGATTGCTATGCACCTAATTTCCTCCCAGAAGCATGGTTCTTTTGCTGAAGTAACTCCAATATCTCAACTTTTAACTCAATTTGCTTCAAAGTATCAGGGTGAACTCCTGATACAATTCTTTTGGTTTTGTGCAATATTTTCATTCAGGTGCAAATAAAAACAGAAATCATGAGAATAAAATGCTACAACACTTCTAGATTTACAAAAGGCCCTGAACACAGAGTCCCATTTAGCCATGTGTTTTCTCCCCCATAAACCCCCCTCTGGAGCAAGATGGGCGTTTTAGAAAGGGTGTTAATTCTTACAGGTCAGAGCATTTTGTAAATAGTTCACCAAACAGGCTCAGAAAGGCTGAAAGATTCAACATGTTTTCCTGAAGTCCCTGATGCCTTCCTCATGAATTCGAAACTGCCCAAGTCCCTAGTCCTTGTGCTGGGATAGCAATCCTCAGAGTCTGGTTCTGGGACTTAGAGGAGCTCAGTTACTGAGAGCTGAGTTCTCTTTCTTCTCTGATCTACCTTCTTCTGAAAAGGACCCCCAGACTGAGTCCTGCATAATCCTCTGGGATGTGTGGTACACAGGCAGAAACCTCTCAAACTGAAACAGCACCAAGGTTAGTCCCACTTCCTCTGAATTAACTTCCTCGTCGATCACAGGGCTTACACTTACACAACGTGTCCAAGGCTCTGACTAGCTCCAGAACACAACTCAGCAGGGATGCTGATGGATCAGACTGATGGATGTGGGTGGGTTCTAGGGGTGCTGCTATCACCTGCTTTGGGGATCTGGGTCACAGGCTTTGGTCACTGACACTGCTCATCATCAGGTTATCTTCTCATCACTCTCTGAGACCTTTATCCTCAAATGACAAGTTGTTAGGGTAGAGCAAAAGTGATGTATGAACATTCTGCTGTGACTCCCTGGATTTGTGTATGGATTGGCCAGATCTTCACTCGCATTTATTTATATATGGATGAATGTATGGATGCATATATGTATGTATGTATTCATTCATTCATTCACTCCACTACTTTATTCTGTTTTGTCATATTAGTTAAGTGTATAGGCTTTAAAGTCAGAAAGGCCTAATCTAAGTTCTGGCTTTGGTTGTAGGTGACTCTGGACAAGTTTCTTAACATTTGAAGTTTTGTATTGTGGATGCCTGGCTGATTTGTCTACCAAACAACCATCCTCTGCCTGACCCCATAACATCCTTCCTCCTTCCCACCCCCTTTCTTAGCTCAGTCTCTCCTTGTTATGTGAACTGCCCCTTCCTCAACTCCAACCACATGGTCCTGTGGAAGCTATGTCATGTTAGGACATCTCCCAGTCCATCCCTACAGCGGAGTGGTTGAGGGGTGGAGCATCTGCCCGGCTGGGTCAGGTCCCTGGGGTTTTTGGTCTTAGGACCCAAAAAAAAATGTTAAGTCAGTTTCACCCCAGGAGCCTAAGCTATAATATTGAAAACTCAGAGACAACGGATCATAAGCTATAATATTGAAAACTCAGAGGCTATGGGCAGCCATGTTTTGAACCCGATGGAGAAAACTGGCGAGCAAAGGAAGAGAAGAATGAAACCAATGGCCAGAGAATCATGCACAGGTGAGAGTGCACAGGATAAAGGAGAGCTCCAAAGTCCTGACCTGGAGCTATTCTAGAGGCTCGGGCCCAGGCCTGTTCAAGTTCTGGTGAGACGATCAAATAGCCTTATAAATCATTTGCCTTTTGCTTAAACTAGTTCAATTTGGATGTCTATTCCTTATAATCAAAGCAGTCCTCAAAATGTACTCTTTATCTCATCTAGAACTGGCAATAGATAATCACTAAACTACCTTCATGGGGTTTTGGTGAAAGTTAAATGAAAGAACGCACGCAAAACGCTTTGTGAAATGCCTGGGACATGGTGAGCGCTGAGTAAACGACAGCGGTTGTGGTGGCGGTGGCGGTGGTGGTGTTTATCACCATCTTCCCGTGAACACATCAGGAGTCAAAGAAGTAGGTCAGGTCCCCAGTGATAGGCAGACTCCACGGCCATTCCCATGCCTCCCAGCTGGGGCCAAGGGCAGGAGGAGCAGGAGGCCCCACCCAAGCTCTCAGAGTCCTGGGTTTAGGCGAAGCCAGCCAGCTAGAGTTCCTGTTGTCAAGTCCCCAAGTGACTTGTGGCTGCAGCCCCTACTCAGCCCCCAGGCCTCGTGGGGGTTACTTGGACAGTCACAGTGTCTATGGTTGCAGTCTGTCTCATTCAGTACGTCATTTGGCATCTCTTGGCAAGTGTCTCATGTGACAAACCCTGTTGCCAGGACCAGTCATTTCCAGGCCTTCCATCTCCCTCTTTACCCCGCTGCACCCCTTTACAAATCCTTTCCCAGGATGAAGAGCTCATAAGCAGAAGGTTCCTATCATATCACTATGTAGGAGTCCCTCAAGCCAAACAAGAGGTAGAAGCAGGATTTGAACCCAGGTGATCTGACACCAGAGACTTTGCTTTTTGCTCTGCCTCTTATTGCCTCAAATATTGGTTAGACACATAAGAACAGTGTCAGGCATGTAGTAATAATGCTTAATAAATGACCCAGAATAGCCTATCTGTCCTGTTTCCCTTCGGCAGCCCCATGTGCCATAGGCTTGCATAGCACTAATGGTCCTAGGGGTCCAGAGACGCAGGAGGATGAGAGGCATACAGTGGAACAAGTGCCATTATCCAGAAGGCACTAAGTGATCATACTGGGAGCCAGAGCTAATCATATTGCTCTTCAAATAATCCATACTGAACTGATCCCAGCTCACTCTGTCTTTTGCCTCCTGATGAGTCATATCACATCCTCGTCATGAGTCCCCTCTGAATTTTAACTGCATGCAATATGTTTAAAGAAAAGGTTATTTGCAAATATGCAGGAATCCATAAATCTTAGATACACTAGGCTAGCATCTCTCTCAAGTATAGCTGAGGACACTAAGGATGCCAATTGTTGCACATTTTCAGTAAACCAGCCAAACAAGCAAAATCAGGTTCTCATGCAAATTTTTAGAAGCTAGAAAAAAACGGCCAGAACTGGAGCAGGACCTCAGCAGGCGAGACTGTGGAGAGCTGTTCGTAGCACTGCGGGGTACTCATTCACAAGGGCCAAAATGAAAGTAATGGGGGACCTTGGGAGAAAACAACATATTGCATAAGTATAATGACAGTGTTTTCCAGACCACAAATCTGAATGTAAATGCTGATGACTCTGAATGTGTTTGCAGGGACAGCGAAGCAGCATAGCTGAGAACGTGATCACCCAGGAATCCAAGGCCTAAGATTTTGAATATGTAGGAAAAGAAACAAGGCATAAATATTGAAAAGACACATAAAAATTACTGAGGCAACAAAGGAGCATAAGAGAAGAGGTCAAAGTCATTGAAAACAAATCATAATTTAAAAAGACTGGACCACAGAGAAAAGAAAAAAATATCATAAAAGATGTGATGTGTGGGCAAGAAGGTACCTCTCAGAATTCACAGAAGTTTCCTCACACCTCACTCAGGCCATAAAAAAGACAACTAAGACAACTAAATTCCTAATAATAACACTCATTCTAAGATTGTCTGGGTCTGCCACCACTCCTTAGCCAGAAAAACGTCAATTTTGTGGACAAGCATGCCTGTTAAGTAGGCAGAAAATGGCTTTTCTGGAACATTCTGAACCATGCTACCCCAAACTAGGATATCCACAGTTGTTCCTTTTCTCACTGAAATGCCTTCCCCCAGCTTTGGAGGGCAGATACGGCAAAAAAGGGATCTCAGATATTACATTCTCAAATACTCTCTTGCCTGGATTTTTAGATTAGTACTAACTGGTTTCCCCACCTCCAGTCTTACCTTCCTCCAGTTCATCCTCTGCTTGGCCCCAGGTGATCTCTTAAAATACAGATCAGACCCCCTCCCTACCCTTCTCAAAGGCTGTCAGGGCCCACTCATGCACCTACAGAATGGTATCTAACCTCCTAGCAGAGTATACATTTCCCACACTCCCTTTGTGTTTCTCCCTCGCCCTTTCTTTCTCCACCCCAACTCCCATCTCTCCCTCTGCCCTTCTCTCTCTTGCCTTCCTGCTTTCTTTTTGTCATATCTCTTTAGGATCCCAGCCTTTAACTGATAATAATAACATACAATGCTGTTTCTTACCTGAATGCCTTCACTTGGGCTGGAATTTCCTATTTTAAACCCCTGCTCTTCTGGATGACACCCACTCAACCTTTGAGATTCAGCTCAGGTAGAATCTATGCCAAGAAGCCTTTTCTCATCACGCCCCCAGGCTGCGTTAAGGAGTTAGGTATCCTTTTGCATTCTCCAAATACCTTTTGCACATCTCTGTCACTGAACTTGCCATAGTATACTATATTTAATTACTTATGTGTTTGGTCTCCTCCAATAGACCATAAGTTCCTCAATGACAGAATGTTATTTTTTTGGTATCCCCGATGCCCAGCATAGGGAATAGTACCACAGTGGGCATTAATAATATTAGCTAATATTTATTGAGCACTTACTATGTGCCTGTCAGGGATCAGGCTAAGCAATGTACATGTATTAGCAAATCTAATGGTCAGAATAGCCTTATAAGGTAGATATTCTTTTTATATCATGATGAGTAACAACATGGCAGTGGTTTCAAGCCACTAAGTTTTGGAGTGGTTGTTACAAAGCAGAGGTTTTGAAAAGACGCATAAAATTACTGCGGTATTATTAAATTACTAAAATACGAGGGCTGTCTGGAAAGTATCCAGCCATGTAATAAGAAAAATAGAGGTATTTTTGGCTGGATTTTTTTTTCTGGAGAGTCCTTGTATATCCACCTTGGGAAAAGGCTACACCTATTGGGCCAAACCGTGGAAGAAGATAAAAGGCACGAAGAAAGAGAAACAGAATTAAAGGTCAAAAGAGCACAGTTTCTTTAGAGCTCTTTAATATAAATAAGCACAGTACTGACGCCAGTCCTTCTTACTTGTAGTACTGTTGAAATGGTGCTAAACATACAGTTGCAAGTTCTGGACTTCAGGCCCAGCTCTACCACTGACAAGTCCTGTGAGTGTGACAAATCACTTAACCTCTTGGAATCTGAGTTTCTTTATCAACAAAGTGGGGAGTTACGTATGTAGGTAATTATGTATGTATGTATATGCTACTTCTACTAGTCTCACAGGGCTGGTAGGAGAATTAAAAACACATCAAACTGTCCAAATGTAAGTACTGAAGTTATTGATATTATTTAATAACTTTGGGTTACAACAATTACTAACAATTTACCCATGAACCAACAGTGAGGGAGGAAGCTATAGAATGGGGAAATTCAGAAGTTAAACTAATCACGTTTCATGTATCAAAACATGTTTCCCTAATAGGTATTTCAATACCTTTCAGCATCAGTGGTATCTTGTCATTTTCTTTTATAAAGTGCTCTTGGGGTATCTCATGTAACTTTTTTTTCAGTGTTTATAATCTATTTTCATATTATCCATTAAAGGTCAGAGGAATACCTTGTACCTGGAGTGGGAAGACTAGGTCAGGCTCTACCTGCACTCAGCCATGGGACCAATGGCCCTTAACCTCGATGAGCCTGATTCTCTATCTGTAAATTACAAAGGTAATAATGTTTACCAAAACTCCCCATAGATGTTCATTGAGTGACAAATGTGATCATGTATATGGAAGTTTCTTGAAATGGGCTACTCCCTTTACAAGGCAAGGTAATATGAGTGTTCCCATTCAAGAAAAAAAAATAACCAAAAAAACAAAAACAAAAACAAAAAAATCCAAAACATATTTAGAAGAATTTATTTATTTAGAAGTATTTATACTGATCATGCGTCAGACACTAGGCTAAACGGTAGGTTTTGCAGGGGACAAATGGGGAAACTGACCTTTAGAGAGGTGAGGTAATTGGCCTGTGGTCGCATAAGTAATAAATGGCTCATCTGATGCATTTCTTATCTGCCTCTCCCCAAAGTCTGGGCTTCTTGGACAGTGCTGGGCAGCCTGCAAATGGAACCTCATCAGCCCATAGGAGAGCAAAATTATTGGCCAGGTAGTTTACCATTAAATGGGGTCACCAGCTTGTGACTAAAGAAACAGATGATGAAAAGAAGTGCTGGGGGAGAAAATGTCTGTTTACAAACACAGTTTAATTAATTAGTCAACTCAGAGGAGGCCGAAGAGGCGGGCTTCCAGATGTCTGACACGGTGAATTAATTAGCAGACAGGCACTGGTTCTCGGCCTTGGATTCCTGCGCAGACACAGGGCAGAATTAAATTGTCTCAGTGCCCCTCATCTTAACTAAATTGCCCCTCAACTTAGCAGTGCATTCCAGCTAGCCAGAGACCAAAGGAGCATAGGTGAGCTTGTGGCGGGGGCCGGGGTGGGGTGGATTTTATGGACAGGCCTGGAAGTGACACCCATCACTTCTGCTAACACTGCACTGGCCAAGTATCAGTCACAAACATGGCTATGCCTAATTGTAAGAGAAATTGGCAACTTTGTTCAGGAAAAGCAAACAAACAAAAAATAAAACAAAACAAAAAACCCCACCTTGTTGAGAATGACGACCAAACCAAAAGGGCTCCACCAACTAAAGCTTCAAATGTAGTTCAGAAAAGAAGGTAAAACAAGTTTCCAGTGCTTCTAGTTGAAGTTACAAAGGGTCAGAATAACATTAAAGTGAAGTTAGGTTAGGCTTCACTAACCACTAATACCTGGAAATTCCAAGTGTGTATGCACTAAGGTAAATAAAATAGAAAATTAAACAACACTCATAGAGTCCTACCAGGCTAAGTCACCACCTTCGATCCATTTTCTTCAGCGCTGCATGGAATTGCTTGGGAAAGCCAAAGCGTCCACACCACTGCCTCAGTTCTCTAGTTCACTTTGCTTTTTTCTTTTTTCTTTTTTTAAGGATAAAGAATTATTTAGGAAAGAGAGAATTGTTCTAGAGTATGTGTGACATCTGTAGGGCTCACCATAAAATGGGGTTGGGTCAGCCTAGGAGAATAAGTAACTGAAGGCACCATTAAATGAAATGTGTGCTATTCCAGCTCTGTGTGACTTTATAAATCAGTCACTTTCTAGGAATGGGTACCTCCTCTGCTTCCACAGTTAACACTGCCTGGGGGTTCTAAAAGTGCTCCTGATTTGTTGCTTAGGTTTTTATCCGTGAATTTCCACGTATCCTGCACTTGTTTGGGACTTGTCCTTTGCCTAATTAAGCAGAGGAAGTTAATGAGGTGTGAAGTGACTTTGTGCCACACAGTAAATGGAATACAATGTGCATAGAAAGAAGTGAGCGATCGGGGCAAAGAGTCAAGTGACACTTGAGGGCTGTGGATTGGGCAAAGGGCAAAGGGACAGCAGACAAGGTGGGATTCTACAGGAGGGGGTCATAAACATAGACTCTCGAACCTGTAAGTGATCTAGGGAGCATCAGTGGTTTTTCAACCAGGAGCTGTACTAGAATTGCCTGGAAGGCCATTAAAATGCTGATTCCTAGGCCATGTACCAGACCAGTTATATTGGAATCTCTAAGCAAGATGTACCTTAAACAACAGAATTATTTTAAATCTCTCCAGGTGATTCTAATGGGCCGCAGGATTGAGGACCATTTATCTACGGTGACCTTTCCATTTTACAAATGAGGAAATGAGGGAGCAAATTTGGAGAAGCAAAAAAGGAGAGTGTGGGTCAATGGTGTTAGGGGACATTTAACTGAGTTGTGAAGTGAGCAACTCCGCTCTTCATTCACACCTTCAGTCTGGCTTCATAGGAAGGGATCTCACTGTTGGGGGTCCTTGACCTCGTCAGGCTATTGCACTTGTGCATGTTTGTGGATTCCTTCATTTACATGGAGTGCGGCTGAAGGGGTTGAGACCAGTTGTGCCCACTGTGCTGTCCTGAGACCAGCAACATGGGTGTCATTCAGGAACTTGCTGGGAATGCAAATCCTCAGGCTTCACTCCAGACCTCCTGAATCAGCACCTGTGGGGGCGGGACCCAGAAGCCTGGGTCTGAACAAGCCTAATGCCTGTCTGCTGAAGTCTGGGAAGCACAGGTTTAGACAATCGCTTTTCAACAGCGGGTCTTTAGAGGCAGGCAGCAGAGTGGGAGCTAATGATAGTAGGAGGTTCATGGGGACACTGGCCCCTGGAATTGACGATGACGGTTGGCAGGATTTTCTTTGCAGAAAACAAAGACCACAGGGTAAAACCTGTCTACAATCAGGATTTTAATATTCATCACGTGTCACCTGCCTCACCTACAGCTAGCTGGTGGAATACAATGCATTTTGTCCACTCAGAGAGATCTGATGCCAAACTGATAAATTTCTGATTTGAAAAAGTTCTATTTTTTCCTAGAATGGGGGTTTATTCAGTACCCTACCTGGTCTTGAATATTCCTATCATCAACTCTTGATTATGTCTCATAATAGATAATAAGAAAGATGCATATAATAGTAAAAAGATAATCCACATTTTGTTTGCCTGCAGAATGTATTCACAACTCACACATAGTCAGTGACAAGAGCACCACCCCCAAACCCTCCCCCACCTGTTTCTCCCTCTCCCTTGGCTCAGGGCCCTTCTCAGCGCCTACCACACAGCTGTTGACAGAGAGGAATGTGCCAAAAGGATGGAAGAGCGGGTCACAGCAGATAATCCATTTATGGATAACAAAAAAATGTATGTCACACTTTGCTGACCGTGTCAACTGTTATACATGCATGAGAGATCCTTCATACCCAAGATGGATTTCAAAGCAAAATGAAAAAACCCATATGATTTGGCCATGTTCCTAACTCATGCTTCAACTCAACCTAGAATAAGGGGTAGAAATAAATTCTCTGACCAATAACTAGTTGTTACCACATGTCCTGTGCGTGGCCGTCCTGTGCGAGGCCTGCAGTGGGTACAGAAGACACTCATACAGATTCTGCTTTCAAGCTGCTTATAATCAGAGAAAAGACATATACATATTGAAAGACAACGCATAACATCTGGTGTATTAATTATGGTAGGCTCCCTGCTGTTTCAAATAGTCTGTAAAATGTAGTACAATTCCAACACAATAGCATTTCATTTCTAGTTCATGTAACCATATTGAGGTCGGCAGAATAGCCTCCCCCATGTAGTTATCTAGGGACACGGGCCAACGGAGAATCTGCTATCTTCAACACCAGGCTCTCCAGGTCTCCCTGGAAGTATCTCCATTCCAGCTAGCCCGAGACAAAAGGAGCTTGTGTGGGAGGATTTTATGAACCAGGCCTGGCAGTGACTGACACCCATCCTTCTGCTCACACTGCATTGGCCAGGTGTCAGTCACACACATGGCTACGCCCAACTTTAAGAGAAACGGGGATAGAGAGTCTGGCTATATACCCAGGAAGAAGAGCAATGCATCCTGGTAAGTAGCTACAGTGTCTGCCAACCGTACTAGGCATGGTTGGAGAAGCTGTGTGAGGCTCGGAGGGAATTCAGTAACGGTCTTCTTCATATATGTTTGTTGTGTCATTGTTTCCCATGACCATGTATTACTTCCGTAATTTCTGAGGTTCCCGTTACCTACACTCATACACTACTTGAATTTTCTTGGAGTTCTATGGAACACTAGGCTGTACAGTGCACTCTAGACATGAGTGTTACTGGGAGGTTATGGAAAAATTCAGTAAGAGAGGGGTGTACACCTTCAAATCATGCTACTTGACCTCTTTCTGTCTCTCCTTTGGGCCAGTGAATCACTGCTTAATGCCAACGTGTGGGAGCCATGTGGCGTTGGCACTTATCAGGAGGTAGTGGATTTCATCCAGCTGCTTGGATCAAGAGAGGTTGCAGTGAGGCAGGTCACCAACTGTTTTATTCAGCATGAATATTTGCTCTGAAATCTGATGGGACATTCATTCTAAAGGGAGGTTCAAAAGAATGATAGAACGTAGAGTGATATGGGGGGAAAATCTCTTCACTCGGAGAAGAGGAGGATGGCAAAACAAAGGAGTATGAAAGGGGCTGAAAATGGAGAGCAGGCCATTCGCCTATTTGCCTGTTTTCTACAAAGAAAGGAAATCAATAGATGCTCTCTAAGAGCTCCTTTTGGGTGAAGACTGGATACCCATCCCATGTCTCCCTGTCACTGCCCTGCCAACACCTTCTCAGACACTTTATTAGTTCAGGTACTGGGAGGAACAGATAAAGATGGAAAAGCAGCACACATCTGGACGTACAACCCCCCTGCTGCTTTTCTGCAAAGATAATTTTCTAATTGGAATCAACAGGCACTCAGGTCTATTGCAAACAACAGATGTAAGTAGTAATCAGAAGGTTGAGTGAGAGCACGGAAGGTCTGGGAAACGTGTGAACCTGGGATGTACAACTGGGTGCCTGAATCTAGCCATTTGCTTGCTTCAAGCAAGACATTCTGCTTCATTTAGGCAGTTCGCAGCCCTGAGAAAATGAGTCTGTGCTGGAGTTCTTGGGCATTATGTTGGAAAAGGTATTTTACACTCCTAGTATTTTATGGAGACATAAGCTCAGCAAGAATTTTTATGTACTGATACCTGTAATTAGAATACAACTTTTGTTCTTTAATCCATTCATTCATTCACTCAACAAATATTATTATACACCTATCAGGAGACAGGTGCTGGGGGCAAAGGTGAACAATTCAGTCCTCGTTCTCCAGAAATTTATATTCTAATGAGGGAGAAAGGCAATAAGCAGATATATATTAAAATGTCAGCTAGAGAGAGCTGCCAGTAAGAAAATGAAACATGGAGAAAAGGACAGTGTGTAGTGGGACTTAGACTGGGTGGTCGGGGGGTCCACTCTAAATAGGCTGATCAGACATCCCACTTTAAATGGGACAGAAAACAAGGGTCCTGTCCCATTTCAAATGGTACTTACGGTCAGCCTCGTCTCACTGGGCTAAATTCAAGGTGTCAGTAGGTTGGCCCTATGTACTCATTTCAAACAATACTATTTGAAATGAGACAGTGTCATTGTTTTCTGTCCCATTTAGAATAGGATGTCTGGTCGGCCTATCTCTAAGGAGGTGGCATCGGAGCAGAGACCAGAATGAAGAGACAGCCTGTGAACACTTAAAGGAGGAGGATTTCAGGCAGAAGACTCTGCAAAGGCAAAGTTCTGGAGGTGGGACCTTCCTCGGAGTCTGAGGAATAAGAGCAAGTCAGCCAGTCGGAGAACGGCAGGAAATGGTTCTGGACAGAAAGGGAGGGGACCACCATACATCAAGGCTTTGGATCATTTGCGTCTATTGGAAAGCCACTGCTGGGTTGGGGCAAGTAACTGACTTGGTTTGAGAGTACCACTTTGGCTGCTACAGGGAGAACAGCCTATGTGGAGTGAGGGCAGGTGCAGAGGTGAGGTGCAGAAGGTGAGCGAGGCGATGGTGGTGACTTTGTGGTGGTGGCAACAGAGGGAATGTGAACTGATTAGTTTCAGGATATGTTTGAAAGGCAGAGACAGCAGGATTGGCTGATGCACTTGATGTTGGGTGGAGAAAAAGAGAAGAATCAAAGATGAGTGTGAGGTGTTGAGGCTGAGTAGCTGGGTGAAAGGTGGTGCATCTGCTGGGACTCTGCACAGAGCAGTGATTAGACTGGCCAACATGGACAAGTATGCCCGGTGGCCTGACAGTGATGCCCAGATCTGCTACTTACGAGCCCTCTGACATCAGGCAAGTTCTCTCTGTATCTCAGTTTCTTCTTGTGAAATGGGGATATTAATACAATAGACTCTCCATTTACCACAACTCAAGCAACAAAAAATATTGTGTCGGTTGCTTGAGAGTGCCCGTTGTTTGAGTTCCAGTACAAATTCTCTGTATCTGTAAAGCACTTAGAACAGTGTCTGGAATTTGGGAAGCACACAATAAATATTGACTAAAATGGGGAACAAGGAGGGTGGAGAGCAGACTTGCTGAGAAAATCAAGAGCTTGATTTAGAACAGGGTAAGTGTGAACTGCCTATCAGACATCCCAGTAGAAATGTCAATAAGCAGATAGCCATAAGAGACTAAATTCAGGTGAGAGCTCCAGGCTGCAGCTTAAACTTGGGAGGGATCCATATATAGAAGATTCTGCAAGTCAAGGGACTGGACAATATATTCTTACCTTTATCAAGCAAATACAGACAAAGAGCAAAAAATTCATGTGTTCTGAAAGCTAATGAGAAAGGCAGGGTGGCAGAGGAAGGTACAAGAAGAGGATCTAAGCTAACTTAGACTTGGGGGACAGGGAAGGCTTCTCCGAGGAACTGATATTTAAATTAAGATCTAGAGGAAGAACTTACATTCATAATTACACTCACTGCTCCTCTTTGTACATTTTTAGTCATAACCCTTGTGGCCCATATTGAGCAGATTAAAAAATACGCATGTAGAAAAGGACAATGAGAAAAGTAATTGCGTACACTTCCTTAAGAAAAACATCAATCGGTCTTTTAAATGAGATGTTCTGTCTTCAGTAAAGTGTGGTATCTACCAGTGAAAGGAAATGTTAGAATTTCCATACTTTTGCATTTGCAGAAAGCAATAGTTCATGGCTTAGTCAGCATTTTCTCAAAATGCTAATGATCACAATACAGGGCTTTACCTAAGCTAACAAATCATTAGCCTTCAAAACCTAAGTATAAACAGGACACTGATGAAAGCCTTACTAGTATCCATCCCTGTCCGGGGCATAGAAGCTGTACATATTAAGATGTCTGCTCGTACAGTCCACCAAATATTTTGCCACCTTTCCACTGTTACCTTCTACTTTGTGTACTGAATAAATAAAGACCATGCTGCATCAGAAAATTGTTCCACTGACTCAAACAGAGCTGGCTAAGAGTCTAGGCCAAAATGAAGTCACTGACCTGTAAATAAGTATGCAGGCAAACGGGATTTAAGATACAAGATTAGATTTCCCACTGAAGCGGAAAAGAAGATTTCTACTTTTCAGAAACCTTCTGTCATCCTTCCACCATCCCAGATGGTAAAAGTTATGCACTCCTTGACCTGGGCCAAAGAGGACGTAAGAGAAAACAGACAAACAAGAGCTGCTCAAAAGAAACTGAGCAAAGCCCATCTCCAAGGGCTTTAAGTATATAACATACAACTTCTCAGACAAGGACACCTCCCTTGACCCTGTTTTCTACACCATGGTTTACAAGGTAACTAAAGAAAAACCTTGTAAGAGACTAGTTCAAGGTATCCCACAATATCTGAACATGACAATAATAGACTTAAAAAACTCTGAATTATTTTTTTCTGTGAGGAATAAAGCATGGCTAAGATGTCTATAGGCACACATAAGTACAAGCTGAACGACACGGACGAACACGTACACACAGGCACGAGGAGGTTACTGGCAGAGGCAATCACTAGGCACCAATTACTGATCATAGAAAGTAGCATCTGGGGAAAATCCATGTCTCCTAAAGTGAGTCAGAATTGGGGTTTGCAGTTCTCATTTTGGCCCTCAATCAAAAGAACAAGAAAGGGTCTTTTTAATTTGTAGGTTAAACACATCTGAGAGTGCAGAAGTCCGCCTCTGTTATGGGAGGGCACGTGAATTCTCATCATTTGTCTTAATAAGGCAACACTCAGAGCACAGCTGTTTAACACTGAGGAGCCACTTGACAAATGGGGGTTAAGGGAGCTTCTAGCAAATCATATCACTCCTGGTGACCTAAGTACAACAAGCCCCATCCTACCCCGACCTATGAAAAGAAATAGGTCTGAATTTTCTGGACATAGGACGTTACCCCTCATCTTACCCCAACTTCCAGACTCTTGGCTCCCATACTTACGACAGCCCATGGGGGGAAGATGAGGATTTCTCTTTACCTTTGAGGTACCCACCCCATGGGAAGGAAAAAGGAAATGAAAGATAACATTTATGGGATCCCTCCCTTCCATGTCCCAGGCCCTAAAGTAGGTCTACAGACCCAGTGATGTAAGTTACATTTTCTCCATTTGACTGAAGAGGGGGCAGATGTTCAAGAAAGTTGGGTAACTTGCCAAAAGTCATCGAGCCCATAAGTTGCAATGTCAAGATTCAAACCCAGTTGTCTCCCCATCGTCATAAGCTTTCCAGGGAAGAGTCTGGTTCTGATCATGCCTATCCTACTAACAGTCCCAGCGAAACTTCAGGAGCAATGCTTCTTGATTCATACTCTGTGGCAACCAGTCAGCAGTAGACCCCAGTGACAGATAATGCCTTGGACAGAACATAAAATTAAAAAGATTCTGCAGTGGGAGAGGCTATAAAAGCTGTCACAGTGTTCAGATACGGAGAAGACATGTTCTAATAGCAGGTCAATCCTGTAGTTTTCAGCAGTTTCAGTGTTAACAGCTTTTTCATACCTGAAGACCATTAACAGGTCACTTCTCAATGTCCAGTCTCCCATTTCCTTTAAAGTTCCCACATGTGCTCCATTTACGGCCCTTTCAATCATTCTCTGGATTTCTAACAAGAAATAGTCGCCAGGTGGTTCTCTTTAACTTCTGTGGATTCTGCAGTTCTCAAGGAGACCCAGCACTCCAGGAAGATTGGAAAAGTACAGTACGCCTTGGAAGCAAGATGTCGCAGTCAACGCTCAGAATGCTTTTGTCGGAAGCAAACCGTGTCCTCTGCTGGGGTCTCACACTTTCTTTCCTTCCTTTTACTGTTGCCTTTATTTCCTCTGTTTCTTACCTATTGCTCCCTATCCCTGTTCCTTCTTTCCTTTCCTTTTATCCTTCCTCTACTCATGTTCTCTTTTCACCTTTCTCTCTCCCTTTGACTTCTTCCATTTCCCGGGTTCTTTTCTTTACACTCTCTACTTCTGGGTTTTCACCTTTTCTTCCTCTTTTATATTTTCAGTGACAAATTAGTTGAGTTGAAGTCACACAAACATGGCTCAAATGCTAGTTCTCTCACTTAGGGTACCCTGAGATGGGGGACCATCCTGCCTGTCCCCTCAGTCTTTCCATTCATAAAGTGTAGACGTCAACAGTATTTATGTTTAGGTCTAAATAAGAAATAAGTTAACCTGTGTAAATTTAGTCTAGGACTTTGAATGGAAGTAGGACATCAAAAAAGTGATAGGCAAAACTTTACTGTCCTGTGTCTTGTCCTGTCATTGTTAATCTCACCTTCTCTCACACAATAATCCTACCTTCTCTCTCTCACTCCTTATACCTGTTATCTCTGGTTCCAGCTCAGCATCCAGCTCATGCCCCCTCACTATGTGATGGTTTGTTTCTCTTTGGCAGAATTCTCCTCATGGTCTATGCTCCTCTAGTCTGAGTTCACCTTCACATGGAAATAATTAGACATAATTTTTCACATGGACAAGATGTTCAAGCATCTCAGTGACATGCTGATGTTAAAGAATGGTAGTAACAATAATATTACAGGGAGGACCCCCCCACCCCATAAAAACCAGAATTATCTTCTGCTTCCCTCACTAGGAACCGATCTGCATCAGTGTACCAGTTGATGTTGTGTGAGGCTACATTCAACTTCAGTGAAATTTTTTTGGAAACTCAATGCTTTTGCCATTTTGTGATGGGTGATTTACAGGAACAACTTGCAGCATGGCAATGCACCTGCCCACACCGTGCTGAGTGTTCAGCAGTTTTTAACCCAAAACGGCATGACCCCAGTGCCCCCACCCTCCCTATTCACCTGATTTAACCCTGAGTGACATTTTATTTTTGGTTTCCCCAGATGAAAAACATCGTCAAAAAGGGAAACCATTTTGCCGATGTGGAAGAGATGAAACAAAAAATGGCAGACGCACTAAAAGGCATCAAAATCAATGAGTTCAAAAGCTGTTTTGAGTGGTGGAAAAAGCATGTCGATAGGTGTATTGCATCAAATGGAGCGTACTTTGAAGGTGACTGTGTTTAAACATGTGAGAATAAATACACATTTTTAAAAAAATAAAATTTTTTTTTTGGTGGGGGTCCTTCCTCATAAATACTTCTGGACCATTCTGAACTATCCATTAACAATGGACAGCTTAGGGTCCAGAAACGGCCAGGTGGCCCTGTACCTCCAAGAACCAAATGTGGGTGGAGAAGGAGCTGACCTAGCAGGTAAGGACCACATTTGTTACCTACCAAGGCAGCCAGATGACAATAAAGTTTGTTTTCACCGGAAGTTTTTAAAATTGTGAGCAATAGTAATCATTAGCTCTTATACCAGCTAACTTTTTGGTGGATGCAATTCTGTTGTAAGGAGAACCATTTAGGAGATACACCTTCCACAAAAATTTCAAGATCACAGTTCTCCTTCCCTTAAAATGTTGGACCACAGTATATACATTGACTTGCATTGTTGCAAATGGTGTCCTGTGGTACGTAAGTGCCTCATCTTTACTTTGAAGTCCACTGTACCCCCCCCATATATATTTTTTTTTCATTATTAAATTTATTGGAGTGACATTACATAGGTTCCAGATGTACAGTTCTTTATCATCTATGTGTTGCACTGTGTTCTCACCACATATATTTGGGTAGTTCTCAGCTTGACGTGCCATTTCCATGTCTCAGACTTTTCTTGTCTTCATTTTCTCCGAGTTCTTGACTCCCTTTGCCCTTGTCTTTACTGAACTTCATCCTGTTAAGTTTCTGATTACTTGTCCAATTTGTTGTGGTCATTTCCAATTCTAATTGCATCCCCCAAGGCTTTGGACTCCACTTGAAATTCAGTCTCGCCGATGAGCTTAATGAGGATGCTGTTGCAGCATGCTCATCACGGATGACAATCTTAACCAGAAGTGGATCTGGGACTGAGCCCTGTGTAACACCATTTTTATGTGTTTCCTTGTCGAAAGAAATGTATGTGCAGGTGTTTTAATGAAGTTCAGTTTAGAAGATATAAGCCTCTCTCTTCAGAACTGGGAATCACAAAGTCATTCCTCAAAATGTAACATTCTTCTTTTCTAAAAAGATGTCACTATTGAGAATGTAAAAGTCAGTAGCTATTTTCACCTTTCTGTCCTGGGAATCACTCTTACCTACACTCTGCCCTGCTAAGAAGGCCCGGGGCAGGGAGGGCAAGGCCCTGGCTTCTCATTCCATCTCTGCCCTTCAGTATATGACCTTGGGTGAGTTACCTAACCTCTGTCAGCTGAGACCCTATCTTCATCAGTAAAGAGGGCTACCATCAATTGACCACAAATGTGCCTTCCAGATCTGAGAGGCTGTGATTCTCTCTTGATTAAGAACCTAATTATTCTCAGTGGCAAATTACTACATGCATTCTTTGATTATAAGCTTTCCCCATGACACTTATACATAATATTATAACTCTGAAACACTTAAGAAGGGTAGACTAGCTCTGCACATTGTCAAATGTTCCAAAAGTGCATATTTATCTGCTTATGTATTCCTTCCCCATGCATTCTCACACATTTGAATGCTCGATGTGTGAGGTGCTCTGATGTTATTTCCCTGTGATATCACCAAAAACCAATATTCTGTTCTAGAATTCTCATTTGAAAAAACTGAGGCCCAGACTGGTTTAGTAACTGCCCAGGGTCACAGAGCTTGCTTATGGCAGAGCTGGGGCTTGAACTTGAGTTTCTAGGCACAGAGTTCTGAGCTTTTTCCATATCGCATGTTCCCTGGCCACCTAACTTATTGTCCAAACTCAGTATAGCATAAGCTATAAAAGAAAGTAGTGCCAACTACATCAACAATCAACAAGAATTCCTCACCATGTAATGGAGTGCCATCTCTTTTTTCAATAATTAATGGCCATCATCAGCTTAGTCCCTGGAAACAAAAGCAATTCTAAATTTTCTTACACTGGGGATTTGTAAATAATTTTCTTTAATAAATTTATATTAGGTGGTGAACTTATTATACATCAAGTTGACAATGTACTGTAGAATTGTATGCCTGAAACCTATGTAATCCTTGCTAACAGATGTCACCCCAATAAGTCTAACAATAAAAATGAATTAAAAAAAAAGAAATATATAAAGGCTATTTTCTAAAGATACTGGGCTCTAAGTCTACAAAACAATCATAATTTTTTAAAAGTCAAATTCTTAGTACTAATTTCTCTACAGAAATAAACAATTTCCTCCACCTCCTTCTTTTTTTTTTTTTTGCCCAAGCCTTAATTTTTAATTTTCTTTCCCACTTGATACTGGATTAGGTCTCTAAGTAGGAGGAATGATGTCAACAGCCTCCTTCCCTGACCTTCCCCAACATTTCTACCCTCCAATTCACTGATTTCTCTGATTCACTTGAATTTTCCTGCAAGGCAAGTTCTGCACAAATAAATGTTTAAACAGCAGAAAAAAATGAGGAGAATTTGAAGAGCTAGTTGTGGAATCGGGAAGAGTAAAAAGAAAGAATACATTTGAAACAAATGATCAGAAGAAACTCAAAAGCATCATTACCTCAGAAGTTTGTTTAATTTAACAAATTTAGACACTGAAAGTTTTTTTTTTCTTTTTTAATCACCCAGGCAGTGCTCACTAATAAACAAGGAAGTAGTCTTCCATAGCTGCTACACGCAACAAAAAACAAGAACCTGATTGAGTAGCAAATCATAGGAGGTTAATGATCAGAAGTTCCTCTCCCTGCAATTACAAAAAAAAAAAAAAAGGGTACAAAGATGCTTCTAATGACATGTGTATGAACAGGACCATCTGTCGTCTCCTTGCTGAGTTCTTCCTTTATTACCCATTTTTCCTCCTTCAACTCTGTCGATTGTCTTTGCCTCCTCTTCTTTAATGTTCTCAGAACACCTGCCTCACTGTGCTTTCCAGATAGGAAGAAAATAACTGGTATTCTTTTCATAGGTTTTACGTAGATTATCTCGTGGAAGTCTCACTGTAACTGAATGTGGTAGATACGATTACGGTGGCTATGCCCTAAGGTGACCCCCACTGAGTTACTACTACCTTGTATAATCTCCTCCCTTGTGTCTTATTTCCAAACAACAGAGTATGGCAAAGATGATAGGATGCTACTTCCTTGATTAGGTTATGTTAATAGCGAAGGTAATGTGACTCACTCCCATAACTATGTTATGTTATATAAAATGTCTTCTTAAGAGACTGGAGGGAGAGATTCTCCTACTGGCCTTGAAGAAGCAAGTAACCATGTTGTCCCCTACATATGGAAGGGGCCACATGTCTGGGAGCTCAATGTGGCCTCTCAAAGTTGGCTTCCAGAGGCCACATTGAGGGCAGCTTCTAGCCTATACCCAGTAAGAACTTCAAATAGCCACAAAGGAATTGTGCCAACAAAGGAGAAAGAGCTTAGAAGCAAAATCTTCCTCATTCACAGAGAACACAGCATGGCCACCCTTAGACTGAACACTTGTAAGACCTTAAGTAGAAGATCCAGTTAAAAATATGCCTGAAGGTATGACCCCCAGAAACTGTGAGATAATTAGTGTGCACTGGTAGAGTCATCAGGTTTGTAGGACTTTGTTTCACAGCAACAGAAAAATAATACAATTGTTATTATATCTGTAATTCATGGAAAAGGAATGCAAGCTTTGGAGAACTTGAGTGACTTTGCTCAAGATTCCATAACCAGTAAGCAAGAGAATTCATATTTCAACTTAGGTCTCTTTAAAACTCAAAGGTCAAATGCTCTCCAATACACCACGTTGCCTCTCCCAACTTCCCTTCCCATTAGTGGGCATTACTGATGGGATATGACCATGTATGGGTTACAATATGATTTCTGGAAGTTATGAACCTATAATGCATATGGTCTTAAAGTTAACAATTAAAAAACTAAAGTTGTTGGTTCCTCACCCCAGCCCCTACTCCCTGGCCACCACATTGAGGAATGCTGTCCACTTTTCACCCCCAAAAGAGAGGAGAGAAGGAGATGAAAGGGTCAGAGTGGAAGGGAAGGGGCTGCCCGACCAACATTGCATAGAGGTGCTCACTCACACAACAGAGGAATGAAATGAATATCCTCTAAAAAGGAACTGTTCCACCCCGGAAAAAGTCCTGAGGATAGAATAATAAGCCTCCCACTGGGAATACCTAAAGGCAGAAGCCTGGAACTGATGAATAAGTTTTCCTACTTTGGGTCAATGCTGGGCAATAATCAATCCTGCAGCTTTGTTTCAATATGATTGGTTTGGGTTGCATGACAGAATGCCAGCAGCAGGCTGACTTTGAGCTTGACAAGTCAAAGAGCATTACTTCAAAGATCTTCGGGGCTGTTTGTTTGATACGGATTGTAAAGGCTGAAATTCCATTGGTTAGGCTTGGCTGGGCCTGCTCGCTATTGGGCAGAACTGTACTGTTACTTTACATGTGCCTCAGTTAAATTACTGGAAAAGTAATAAACTAGATGTATCAAAATTCTGACATGCCAAATTACATGGGAGCACATAGGAAGTATTATAAACCTCAGCTCTATCTAGTCTATCATAATGCCCAATTTCTAAAGCACAGCTTTGCAATGAGCTCAGTGGACAGTAGAGCACTTATTCCATGCCAGGCCCAGAGTTGAGTGCTCTGGGGAAACCAGGTAAGCGAGACACAGGCCTCAGCCTCCCAGAGTCTATAATCCAGTAAGACAGAGAAGTATGGGCATCAATAATTAAACAACCTTCCAGACATTTGGAATTTGCCATTTTCGAAGCAGGCAACAGTGAGGGGCACAGCTAGTCCCAGCTTTAATGCAGTCAATTAGATGACACTCAGTCACTCAGGAGACCAGGTGGCAGTTGTGAAAGGCCTAAGAGAAGGACTGTCATCTGCTGTAAGAATTCCTAGAATTTCAAATCCTCTCCCACTCGCTGCCACCGAGAGAACAGCTTCTCCTTTGATGAAAGACCTTACTTACAGCAGTTACCTCCCATGGTAACAGGCAGCGTCCAGTTGAAAAGGGTCATGAGATCAATGACCACTTTTCAACTTCATCATCTTCACCTTCCAAGTAACAAGGCTTGCACAGACAGTGTGGAATGAGGACTACAGAATCTGATAACAGATCCTGCCCTGGAGGGTCTTGTGATCTAGTTGAGCAAAATGAAATTACATGCTAAATTCAATACCTAAGAGGCGTAGGAGTCGTAGGAGCCTTATTTTTGCATCTCCTTGAGAGTCCAGGATCTCCTTTACCTTATGAGGATATTGGTTTTAACATT
Organism: Lyroderma lyra; assembly: GCA_004026885.1. NCBI lineage: Eukaryota > Metazoa > Chordata > Mammalia > Chiroptera > Megadermatidae > Lyroderma > Lyroderma lyra. The sequence goes on along the minus strand of PVJL010007284.1, from coordinate 56,634 downwards.
TATACAATGTGTAGTTGACATCGCACAGGAGAGAAGGAACAGGGAGGGGACAAGAAGAAATAACTTAGGAAGAATAGCACAATAGACAGAAGTACTTGCTTTAATTAAATACTGGCTTGAATCTGAGCTCTGCCACTAATTTAACTGTGGAATCTTGGGCAAGTAACCTACTATCTCTGAGCTCAGTGTCCTCACTTGGAGGGGCCATTATTGACCTTGCTGAAGGGAATAAGCAAGATATATGCTTTGCCTTGCCACATAGATCTTTTGCAGACAGTGAACACTCAAAGGTTATTTATTTTTATTTTTATTTAATTTATTGGGGTGACATTGGTCAATAAAATTACATAGGTTTCAAGTGTACAATTTATAATACATCATCTGTATGTTGCATTGTGTATTCACTGCCCCAAATCAAATTTCTTCCTGTCAATATATATTTGGCCCTCTACCTCCCACCTCCCTTTCCCTCTGGCAACCGCCATACTGTTGTCTGTGTCTGTGAGTTTGCGATTGTTTGTTTGTCTTGTTTGTTTATTTGTTGCTTTCAGTTTTAAATTCCACCTATGAGTGAAATTATATACCATGGAATATTACGTGGCCATAAGAAAAGATGAAATACTGCCATTTGTGACAACATGAATGGATATTGAGAATATCATCCTAAGTGAAATAAATCACATGGAAAAAAAATCAAAGGTTATTTTTTGAAGGAATGAAGGCAGGAAGACAGGCAGAGATGACAGAAAACAGGAGGAACACTGGCTTTTCCTCAACTCTCTTATTTTCCTCGATTATTTTAAAGTGTCCCTTTGAAAATTCCCTGATTTATCTACCTTCCTCTTTCTCCATAGTGGCTCTTCTACAAAGGATCAACTAGTGCTGAGAGCTGATTGCTCATGGTTCCTATGAGCAGTTGCGTAGGATTATAGGTGCTCAGTGAGAAAACTAAAAAACCTAAAAAACAAAAATACATAGTGAAATATGTTTAGAGAAATGCTACAGAAAAATTAAACTATTTTCTTTACTATAAGCATTTTTTATTATATTTTTCTAATGTGCATCTTAACTCTTCCAGATGATGACATAGCCCATAGCATCTTTCAAGTTAACTTGGTAGAAACCAGTTTTTCATAGAGGATCACTTGAGCCTAGGGCTCCATGGCATGTCCACTCGAGGAATATCAATTTATATCCTGATAGCATACCAGTGGGTGCCAAACTGTCTGTATGGGGTGGGGGGAATGCCCAGTAGAGGCTGTTAGGAAAATAATCTATTAGATGAACCCCATGTTCCCTGTTAACTAAGCTGTACTAGTCATTCAAACCTCTGGTCCTCTGTTTTTTCATTTGCAAAGTGAGTGGTTGAAGATGCATATTCTAAGTACCCTTCTAGCTCTAAGAGTTTAACATTGCCACGTGGACACGAATTACATGATTCATGAATCAAAAATTGTACACATTACTCTGTTCCTTCTTAGATAACCAGCAATTCACTTCAAGGAAGATGTAACACTCATGAGTTTTTGCTCCTTTGTTGCTTTCAGTTTTATATCCCACATATGAGTGAAGTCAGAGGGTTCTTGACTTTTTCTGTCTGCCTTACTTCGCTTAGCATGATAATCTCAAGATCCAGCCATGTTGTCTTTTTTTTGTTGCCAGAGGGTAAGAGGGATGTGGGGGTGGTGGATGAGGGAAGGGGGTTAAATCTGTGATGATACAAGGAGAGCTGACTCTGGGTGGTAAGCACATAATGCGACACATACATGATGTACTGTAGAATTGTACACTTGAAACCTATATAATTTTACAAACCAATGCCACCCCAACAAATTTACTAACACAATAAAATAAATAGAAATAAAAATGAAACTTTACAAAAAAAAAGGATGATGTGTTGGTGTTCACTGAGCACCCACCATAGGCTGTGCTCTGGGACGGGTGCTCCACACTCTTCAAGTCCTTTCAATCGATTGTTTTTGCAAGGACCCTCCTTACGCACAGAACAAAACTGGAAAGAAATCACTTTGGCCTCTCAGTCAAGACCTTCCAGCACTCAGCCACTTAATATTCTTCATCTCTCAGTAACTCTATGCCACCCTTGGGCACTCGCTCCTACTCCTCCGTGTGGACGCTCTCCTCCTATTCAGTTATTCTGCTCGTCTTCTCACTGTGCCCCATCTGTGTGCTTTCCTCCTTCTTTTACGTTATCCTGCCTGCAACTCCTTCCTTCTCTGCTGTCAATGTAAATTCCATTCTCCCTTTAGGACACCAGTCAGGTCACACGGAGTCTTCTCTGACCCCACAGGGGGGGCCCTCTCGCTCTCACACACACACTTAAAATTCATCAGACCCTAATGTGTGCACTTTCACTAAGATGACAGAAAATTCCCTTTACATGATGGTTGATTTATCTTTCCAAAGAAATCTTTTTTTTTTTTTTTTTGCTTTTTTGCTTTTTGGTATGTGGGTAGCTCCCTGACTGGGAAACGAACCCAGGCCGCAGCGCTGACAGCGCCAACGCCGAAGCCCTAAGCCACTACACCATCAGGGAACTCCCTCCAAAGAAATCTTAAGGGGTAGAGACTTAGGTCTACCAGCTACCCTAAATTTCTGAATAAGGAAATGAACAAGGAAGCGTATTCCTTACACTTGCTCTTTTCCCTAGAGTTCTGAGCAAGGAAGTATATTTCATAACCATTAATTGGCAAATGGGGGAAAGTGCCACTTCTTTCAGTTCATTAACTTCCAATCCACCCCCTCAATTCCTTAGGTGTGCCTCAGTTTCCTTCTCAACGGGGTCTTCTTAGGCTACTCATCTAAATAAAATGTTAACACCCTCCCTGCAATATTTCATACTTCTTTCCTCACTTTATCTCTTTACCATCTACCTCTACCTAACATACTATATAATTTACTTAGTTCCAATGTTTTCTCTTTCCCCAGCTAGAATGGATACTCCATAAGAGCAGATGTTTTTTGTCATTTTTTGTTTGTTACTGAGTCTTAGTGCGAGAGTACTAGTTAAGGGCCTGATGCATAATATGTGCTCAGTAAATATCTTTTGAGTGAATAAATCAAAGCAGACAATGCCATGTAACCCAAAGGGCTTAATATGGCTTCTTGCTCTTTGCTCCTTTACTTCCCAAATCTTTCCACTACAGTTGGAGTCTTTCCACTAAGTGAGAGGAAAGTCCAGTTTGCAGCATATCCATGAGCGCCAGAGGAAAGAGAATGAGAGAGACAGTGAGAACAAACTGTTTGTCTCAGGAGCTGAGCCACAAGCTGGCCTAGACTTCCTAACCTAAAGTAGGGACAGTACCCCGGGCCAGGCTGGCATGTTACAGAAAAAAAGAAAGGATGACAAGACCTGATTTCCTTATGCAACAACAACGGGGAATGCAAAGCCAGAAAAGTGGAAAAGAAACCAGAAAGTATTTAGGCAGAAGCACCAGTCTTTGACTATGAGTCCTCTATTAAAATGGGGCACGTGATCAATAAAATTAGACATCAACCGAGTGTGGACAGATGGACCTTCAACATCTTTCTGCAAACCCAGTGGGGAGGGGAACCTAGGAAGAAGTTTAATTTTCTCTTGAGGGAGAAACAGAAATGAGAGGAGAGGGGGAAGAAAAACATTCCAAGGCAGACTTCATCAAGAAATGGCAATACCAGTTTTATATTCTCCAACAAGCCAAACATATAACATGGTTCAATGAATGTTGGCTGATTGGCTGCCTGGTGGTGATTTTATAGGCATTAGTAGAAATTCTGGGACTAAAACAGAGGCCTGCATAAAGCCCATCTGTTTCATTGGACTTCAGAATCTATTGCTGATTTTCCTGTCAGCCTAATGCTAAACTTAAGGTCTTTAATATAAAATCTGCCCTACCCCTCTCCTAGCCACACTAGAAACTGTTCTAGATCAGAAGTTGTTTTGGGGTGCCAATAGACAGAAATCTCCATGAGGTTCCACATTGCTCTATGACTTGATATTTGTGTGACCCTGAACAAGTTCTTTAAGCTCTATAGATCTCTGTTTCTCATCTACAAAAGTGCAGATTAAATGAGATCATTTAAAATTTCACTTATTAATTGATTTAATATTTATTGAGCCTTTACCATGTTTGGGGCTGCATTGTGTCCTACGGATATAAAGATTGAAGACTCAGTTCCTGCTCTTCGAGAACCTAGAGTCAGGGGAAAAGAAACATGTAAAAATGAGCAAGGGCAATACAGTGTGATAGTGTATGGATGAAGGTGTATATCAGTTGGCTCAGGAGCCCGTTCACTCAGTATCTAGTCCAGCCTGCAGGTACATCAGGAAAAGCTCAGCAAAGGAGGCAAGATCTGAACTGAGCCTTCAAGAGTCATTAAGAGAGGCCAAGTGGAAAAAATCTGAGGTGGGAAGAGGAAAAGGTGACCTTTCGAGACAAAAGGAAAAGCACATGTAAGTGCAGGGAGGTGAGAACATGGCAGATTCAGAGAACAATAATCAGTTTCTTATGGATAGAAATTTGGGTTTAAGTTGAGGAATGATAGAAAATGAGAATGAAGAGGCAGGTAGGAGTCTGGAGTCAGAAAATGAAAATCAAAGCTTCTTAATGTGGCTTTTAGCTTTCATCTTATGTCACTGGAGAACTATTGTAGAGTGTCAGTCAGGGAACTGACGTGAGTAATTTTGTGTCTTAGGAGGACCCCTCTGACACTGTGTGAAGGACAGATTACAATAAGGCTAAATCAGAGACAGGGAAAGGAGGCAATTGCAGTAATTCACGTAATAAATGACAAAGGCAATAAGAGAGGACAAAGAGAAACAGGTAGATTTATACGAGACAGATAGATGAAAAAGAATCACCTAGAATGACTCCCAGGTTTCTACCTTGGGTAATTGGGGAGATGGTGGTGCCAAGGTTAATAATACAAGAAGAGAAGCACATTAGAAAGAGAGGAGAAGATGGGAAGTTCAGTTTTGAGTTTGAACTTCGGGTCTCTTGGGAACATAAAAGTAAAAGTTTTAAGAAGGTAGTTCAGCTCATACATCCAGGGCTCAGGACAAAAATCTAGGTATGTAGATTTGGAAATCATCACTTTTAGGTATGGTTTGTCCATCACGTCTACGTAGATAGGTCTGTGAGAAGATGAGTAGATCAAGAATGGAACCCTGGGGTGTACCAATAAACAAAGATAGGCAGAGTGAGACTAAGGATAGAAGGTAAGCCAACAGAAAAGGAGAGACACGAAACACAGAGGAAGCTGCAAGAAGAAAAGAGGGGTCACCAGTGTCACCTGTCAAAGAGAGGTCAGAAAGGAAGTAAGTCAGTTTACTCAATTGAGGTCTAGTATGTCACAGTGACAATAAGAAAGGCGAGTATATGGAAGCACATAGAATAGTGTTACCTCAATAAACAATGTCAATTCTGCTCATCAAGTATACGAGGGCTGTCTGGAGAAAACTCCAGCCATAAATGCCTCTATTTTTCATATTACATGGCTGGGTACTTCCCAGAAAAACCCTCGTATACAGTAGGAACTCAAGTAACACTGTGACTTTATATTCATCATTGGAAATAAATTAATCTCTTTAGTTTTTTCATTTAAAATTTAAATTTAAAAAAATTATTCCATTGTGGTAAGAATACTGAACTTGAGATCAAGGTTTTTAACCAATTTTTAAGTGCACAATACATATTGCTAACTATAGGCACATGTACCTAGTACCGCTAGAGTTTACCCATCCCGCATAACAGAAACTTTATGCCCACTGATGAGCAACTCTTCATTTCCCCCAGTACCCACTAGTGTCTGGCAACCCACAGTCCACTTGTTGAATCTCTGAACTTCACTATTTATGATATCTCACATAAGTGCAAACATGCAATGCTTGTTGTTCTATGACTGGCTTATTTCACTTAGCCTTTGTCCTCCAGGTTCATCCCTATTGTTGAATACTGCACAATGTCCTTCTTTTCAAAAGTTGATTAATAATCCACTGTTTCAAGTAAGTTTGTTTCCATCCACTTACAGTAGGCAAGTTGTGATGCTAACCATTAATTGGTTACATTAATTATTCATCTGACCCCTTTCCTGCAGTGGAGGCCTATGGTTCCTTTGCACTAGAAGTTCTAATTTGTTGAGCCAGACACAGAACAAAATATCTGATTTTGTCAAAAAATCATCCCAAAAAGGATCGTACCTCTCAGCTGTTCCCTCCTCCCCACACTCCCTCTGATTCTCAAAAAATACACAGGCTGTGCTTGTGCTTCCAGTAGGAGAACGCTGCACTAGGCGTGGGGTTGCTGAATAGCGCTCGCTGCTAGAGAGGCTCAATAATCCTCAGATAAAAGCCACGATAGAAAGGCAGATGTGATTTCTGGAATCATCATAAGAGATGTAATGAGAAGCCCACCGCAGAGATCACTAGATAGAAAGAACAAGGAGATGACAAGGAAAAGAAAAGCTTCCCTGGTTTCTTTGCAATGAAGTTGTAGGAAAATGTTTGAAAATATGTGAATGTTGGGATGTGAGAAACTGAAGGATGAAAGACCTCTGCTATGGTTAGTTAATCCCATGTGCTTGTTTGTATATGAAAGACCAAAGTGAGATGCTTGATATAAAGTACATCTTTTAAGAAATCTGTCCCTGATGGTTTATATCTGATGGTCCCTGCTTAAACTTTCAGATAAGAGCCTTGCAGGGTAATGCCAATGCGAAGATGTACAGTGCGTTCTCAGCACTGGCTCCCCCAAACTGCTTGCTACCAATGAGTCAACTGGTTCTGTTTCTGACAGTTTATTTTCATTTTTGCCGAGTTCCTGTATACAACAAGTGCTGACTCTATTCTCTTGTGTAGCTGAAACTGCTAAAAGCTCTGGAGTCCGGTTCTGGCCATCCTGCTGGTGTGCTCTGTACTTCTGGACTTGTCTTGTCCTGGTAAATAAGGTCCTGGCACCTCTGTCCACCTACCTCAATGGCAATTACAATGACATCAAGCTAGATTTGCCTCCAGTTCTGCAGAGCCCAGTCAGACACTTAAGAACAGCTCTCAGGTTGAGGATGTCAGTCTGCCCCAAGTTCTGGCTACTTCCCTGAAGGTCTACAAATGAGAGAAACAGAGGCTCCCAGCTGTCACAGAGGGTAGGAGCAATAAGAAACAACATTTTTACTGAAGAAATGGAATTGAAAAATGTCAGTCTTCCACAGCCTTCCCCTCTGAGTACATGAAATAAATTAGTAATCACCTAAGTTAGGCCATTTGTTTCACTTTTTCAGTTGAACTACACTTTTGAGACATCTGGAGAGGCTAGAAGTTAATGGGGTGTTATTGCATATTCATTTTGCAGGGATCACCATTCAAACAAGAAAAGCCACTTGGCACAAGCTATTCAAGATATTCAACAGTCACATCATACTTGTTATCTCTTTCTATGTACAAGCAAACCTGCGGGCCAAATGCCACGTCTTTGCTTAGGCTTGTTCTCCTAACCTGCCTCGGCCCAGAATAGAACCACAAATCCTGACCAGCGATGACTTATACTCAGTGCCTGAGGCTAAAGCAGAAATGCTGGACATATTTGGCAAACAGTGAACATGAAGCTTGGATTTTAGAATAGCAAGAATTGATGGGGAAGGAAAGCAGGCATCAGGATACTCGACAGAATGTGAACGGGACCAGATCTGTTTCTAAGCTCTATTCAGTGGCAATATGGCGGTCAGTACAGTCTTTGGAATCTGACTACCTGGTCTAAAGCCTGGCTCCTCTACCTCTATAGCTGTATGACCTTCAAAAAGCCACTAGACCTCTTTGGGCTTCATTATTATTATTATTTTCTAGATTAACTTGAGTTAATATGAGTAATCTGCTTAGAACAGTACCTGGCTTATAAAATACTGACCTATTATAAACGTGTTAGTGGTTATTAACACTTTATTAAATGTCAGCCAGGATTCCTATTGCTTGAGAGAATCCCCTGTGGAAGAACTGGCACCAACTAGGGTTTTTGACTTCCTAAGTTTTCTGATGCTTTTCCTTTCATTCCTCCTGCTTCCCACCCTGGGCAGAGTCTACACTGCTCCCTAGCCCTTCTGAGAAATGTCCCCCCTTTCCGGCTTCTCTTGGGGTCCCTGCCCTTTTCCGCATTTGTCTCTTGCTTGCTCCACCTATCTGTCAATTCCCCCTCACATGCTTTCCTTGGAGAACAGAATTGAGCACACTGTAGGCACTCTTAAGAATTGGTTGAACAAATGGTAAACCAGACCATGAACATATTAGTCCCAAAATACAAGAATGACTTCAAAATACAAAGAGAGCGGTGGGGTGCGGAAGCCCTATAAATTATTTCTAATTTTGAAGAAAGGGATCACAGAGAAAGAGTTAAGTGGTCATTTGTAAAACAATATCAAGAAACACAGAATTTAAAATAATAATAATAATAATAAGAGAATGCTTTACGATGAATGGGGTAGGGAACTTTGGTGGCCTGCGTGTATGTGATGGTGACAAACTGCCTGACTTCAGTCAGCCATGTCTCTTTCACGAAGGAGACACAAATGCAATCCAACTGCCCTGATTGCTCTGCAGCAAGGGCTGCTTTGGGTTCTTATTGGTGTGACTTACTGAAAAGGCAAGAAAAGAGGACAGCAGAAAAATCTGACGTCCCTTCCTGAAAGGTAGATGTTAACAAAACCCATGGAGCCAGATGACTGAGCTTCCCCAGCAAGAAAATAAAATTCTAAAAATAAGCAATTCTTATAACTAATTGATGAATAAAGAATTGTCACTAAAAAGAAAATATGCCATAGTCCATGGAAAATTTGATGTGTACTAGAAGCGACAGATTGTATGAACTAGAAGTGACTTTAGGAATTTAATGTAACCCTCTTATTTAATAGATATGGAAACTGAAGCCCAGGAATATTAAGTGACTTGCCCAAGGTCACCCTGTAGATTGATGGCAGGGCCAAGACTTGATAGGCCAAGGAAACTGGCCTCTCCGATCTCTCAGATCCTATGACCAAATTGAGCGTAGAATCCTGCTTGAGTCATGCAGCCGTGAGGAGAGCCAGAGTAGAGAAAGAAAGTGGGGAAGGGGATTGGGAACTTCCGTGCCTTAGACTGGTTACAAAGACGCAGAGTTTGGTCTAGGACTGAAGAAGCAACCCGAAGAGGAAATGGAACAAAACCCACCAGGCAAACAGTTTGCTGTCCTGGAGAGAGTGGTGATTAAATGGTGTCCTGGGGAATTGGGGATGTACCAAGCATCAGCTCCAAAGGGCCAACCAAATAGCTTTTTCATGTTCTAAAGACTGCTTGAGCTGTCCTTAGTGAAGAAGGGCCCAGGTGCTCATCCATTATTGAGCATGTTTAAAAAGGCATTTAGGAAACAGCACCAAGAGACAGATTTGCAACTATAACGTTGGTCCCAGGAGAGCTTGCTTGCTCAGAAAAGGAGCACAGTTCATGTTCAGCAATATGGGAAAGCCAACACAAGCAGGTGTGCTGGCATTCTCTGAAACACCTGTTGGCGGTCATTGTCCCCTCTGGTAGTTCACTGGGAAGTGAATGATATAGAGGACTCATGCCAACAAGGACAGACCTCCCTACTGTCAACACAGTCAGACGAATGAGCCACAGACTTTGCATCTTGTGTGGGGGGCAGGGGCACATGGAGGGAGGAGCTTTATAACATTTATACGTACAGACACAGTTTCTATGTAACAGAATAATACATAGCACTAAAAAGTATGTGATAGAGAGATAAATATAAATAGATAATAGACAAGAGGAGAGATAAATATTTAATATGTTTTATGTTATACTTATATTTTATATTTTAGTGACATATATTTGTGCTATACCACTCATAACATACTGTTAAAGGAAAATATAGATTACAAAACAGGATGCAGAATATCACCTCAATTTTATTAAAATATGACTTTATATTGATAAGGTACATTTGTAACAGATAAGATGACAGAGGAAAGAAGACTGGACTGAGAGGGGCCAAAATGTTAAAAAAAGAAAATTTTCTCTGGGTAGTAAAATTTGAGGTTAAGTTTAATTTTCTTCTTTATGTTATTCTCAATTTTATTAATTTTTTCTTCATGAACAATAACTATACTTTAGGAATCAGACACAATTAACAAAGTATTACATAAAAGAGAGGTTTATTACTCAAGATGAAACAAGATTCCTCCTGTCCTGAAAAAGACATCCTCATAGCTTGGTGTGCAATGCACTTAAAACCAGTGTAAGACATTTTCCTCTCCTAGGATCTTACACATAAGTGCAGCCTTTGAAGCTAGGGAATAAAAATATAGGTGGGGATCGCTAGAGGGTCATCTCGGTGGCTCCCTATCATGGTAATATTTTTCCCTGTATTACACCTGGGTAAATTTCCTTAAGGAGGCACATGCCTTGAAAACAGGGTGTCTTGCTCACCTTATTTCCTCTTAGCCCCTAGCACAGGGGTCCTTCACTCAGAAGCCTGTTGAGTTGAACTGAAGTCACTTGATAGAAGACATAATAATGAATTCCAGATGCAGAAAACAAAAGCAACGCCTTCTGCCGGGGGACGTTGAGGCTCTGATTTCGTGTGTACAGCAGTAAAGGCCAATGGGACTCCGAGGAGCTTTGCCGAGTAGAAGAAACGGTTTTACACTCATGGTGGCTCTTCGGGTACAGGAAGTTTCCTTCTGAGATGGAGCATTTCCCACCTCCAGGGTGGGACAGGGGGATCTAAAACACCATGCCTCCAGGACAGAAAGAGACCAAGCCTGGCCCTTACATCCTTAATTGGCATTCGCACAAAACAAAAGCTACGCATGCCCTTACTGTCATTACTAACGCTGTGTCCCTTTTATCCGGAATACTCGCTCTCATCTGAGTGTGGCTCTTCTGCCGGCACGAACTTCACCTCCGCTTTGCCCCTTGTTGCCTCTCTGCTTTAATTCAATCAGACTAGTGTGACTGAAATCTTCATGCTCGCTCCCTCCACTCAGACTGTCACTCTCCCTTCAGTCGCTCTCACTACCCGTGTTCTGTTCCTCAGGCGTGACACTCGTCCGGCCTTCATTCCTAATTTCAGCTTTCCCGCTGCACGTCTCTTTCCTCTCGTGCGCCCACCACCTTTGCTTCCCGTTCCTGGTCTCCTGGCTCGGTTTCGCCTCTGCCAACGCCTTCCTTCCTTTGTCACATACCTGCCCTTGAATCACTCACATTCCCCTGGAAGCTCACGTCTATGAAGTCTTTCCACTCAAGAATAATTTGTTACTCTGCCAAGAAAAAAATCACACCTTTCACATGCCTAAGACTGTTGAAAGCATTCAACATTTGTATTTCCGTATTTCATTGTCTGACAAAGGGAACGGCCCTTTGACAGGTGGTGTCTTCTGCCCACAATGTAGTGAATTTGGGGATTCGGTATAGTGTAGAACTGAGTGCCCTGGGTGCTGATGCATTAAGGCAGCACTCAGACTTCTCAGCTGTCCCCGAGAGGCGCAAGGTGAACTTCAGTGAGCAATCGAAAGGTTGTGTCTGCTCCATAAATATCCAATTCCCTGTGCTTGAACGTACCCATTTCCAAGGTAGACATTTTAGATTTTGAGCAAGAACTGAATCTTTCTGAACTCATCCCTATTTGGGAGTTGCAAACCCCATGGTCTCTAGGGACCAGGTAGATCATTAATACAAGGGAAGGGGCACCTGGTTGGCTGTGTTGACCTGGAGAGCCTGGGTTCATTCCATCCAAAGGTGGCTATGCCCTCTACCCCGCGCCAACCCCAGCAGAGGTGTTGCGACTCCCGATTGTCAGAAAATCCAGAAACGTGGCGTTTTAATGGACTCTCTAAAATTTTTAAGTGCTAATCTTAATCATCTCTCTCTCCAGCCACACAGAACATTCTATGACCCTAAAGCAGTCTGTGGGCTGCTCATCTGTGAGCTTTCCTAAGCGTCCCTACCAGGCTCTCGGGTAGTGTCTCATCATGACTACAGGGTCACACGGCGACAACTGAGGAACAGAAATAATTGCCACTTTTGCTACAAAAGAATGTCATCTTCCCTTAAGACAGTAGGTAGGGGGAAGTAGTCACTAAATGCAGTCTTTACTAAATAAACAATGAAGGTTAATGCTTCTTGATTCTCTGGAAAAATTAAACATGAATATTGGAATGCTCACGGACTGGTGTCAATTTACAAAAGTTCACACCCCATTCTCTAAAATCCAGTAGAAATTAGAAAAGAAAAGTAGAAGATCAAATATACCTCCATTTCCCCTGTGGCTCAGGAGTGGGTCTACAGTGTCTATATCCAGTTTATACAGAGTAGTAGTATCTATATAAAGCTTACGTAGAGCACCTATAGGCATAATTTGAAAAGTTTTTACTATAGATAAGTGACCAGTTACATTTCTAAGAGCAGCCATTGGACAAACTCCTTAGAAGTCTAATTGGCAGCTTATTTAAAATAATAAAGCTATTTCCAAGAGTCCTCAGTGAGGACTGAAACCCCATGGCTGAGAGCCACTGTAGCCTATCTTACCACCATTTGGTGCCAACTGAGAAGATCATATTTATTTACTTGTTGATGTGTTTGTTGTCTGACCCTGCTCATCAGGACATAAATTCCTTGAAGGCAGGGAATTCATTCTTATTGATACTTTCCCTCCAACACCCAGAACAGTGCCCGGCTGAACAAATAAACCCAGACAGTCAGCGTAACACCCAGGAGTTTGGGTACCAGTTGCCAAAGAACACAGGTAATTCAGAATCTCCAGGAATGAGTGGTAGAGGCCTTAACTCTTTCTTGTTGGGCTTCTGGCTTTGTCCTCCCCTTAATGGGATTCAATTTTATTTCAAAGTTAATGGCTGGAAAATAAAATGAGAACAGAGAACAATGACAGAGTGGCAGTCTTAAATATCCATTAAGCAAATCCTTCTCTTCTTGTGGAGAGAAAATGTCTGTGACAAACTGTCCCTGTGTTCCGTAGGTTAAGACTCAGATTGCTGGGCCTCATCCCTAGAAATCCTGGGGTGGGACCTGAGAATTTTGGTTTCAAATTACTTCCCAGGTGATGCTGATGCTGCAGGGACCACACTCTGAGCCAGCGGTGCAAACCGTGAACCACCACTCAGGTGTCAAATGTCACCATCACCCAGTCTCTGTTTCACTATCATTCCCTTTATATTCAACTCAGACTCCCGATCTGTCTTTGACATAAACCACTTTCCCTTGAGGAAGGAATTCTGTTAATGGTTGTGGGCCACGCTGCCCACTGGCACAATAAGGAAGCCATAAAGGGGAAATGGGCAGCTCTTTATTTTCAACCACAAAGTGGTGGTTTGTTACCACGAAACAAAACACAAGGAGACCAAATGGCACAAGGACACATTACAAGGTTTCATAACTGTCATTATTGCTGAATGTGTGTGTGGTTGTCCTTTAATGGTCACTGAGAATCCACAATGCGCTCAATCTAAGCTGAGGGCGTGTTTAATTCCCTGTGTCTGGGGGATGGGCCCAAGCTAAGAGCTCTGTGCTGTGTCACAGATTTTGTCACTGTTTTCTTATTATAAGATCTATTTTTAAAAAACTCCTGCACCTACATTTGTTTAAGAATAAAGGAAAAAACTTGCTCATTGCCAATTTATCACTAAGCATGTTAAGAATTCTATTTCCTAGATCCTTCTTTTCAGTAACTGAAGTCAAAATCCAACCTTATTCTGTGTGTGTGTGTGTGGGGGGGGGTCATTTTTGTCCACTTTCTTATTTTTAGAACACGATTTCAATTGTATTATTCCATTCAAGTAAACTAATAACATTTGCATAGCATTGGCTACATGCCTGATGTACTAAGAGTTTTAAATAAAATGTGTTTGATTCTTACAGCAACAGTTTGAGGTAGGCACCATATTCTTCCTATTTTATAGATGAGGAAATGGAGGCACAGAAAATGTGGAGCAACATCTACTTATCCTCCCTCAGATAAATCACCATGCTAAGCAGAGGTAAAATAGGAAGACTCTTGGCTTTTCAACTGTGCCTTAAAGAATTATCAACAGTCCAAGGTTAAAGGGAGAGCATAAGCCAAAGCATGTAGGTGTGCAGTTACAGAGGTGTTGGAGCAGGTTAGTCGCAATTACACAGCGTGAAGGCTCAGAGACGAAGGGGGAAGTAGATGGCATCTAAGTCAGACTTGATTTGAGATCCAGGGGTGGAAGCACACTTTGTCCTGTGGCAGCCATTTCCCACATTTCACTCACTCAAGGAGCACTGTAATAATTTTTGCCATGTCTGCGTACCACCTACACTATTTTTAAACAATACATGAAATAATCTTCCTTTTAAGTATACATTTATTTAAAAATTTTGTATCATTATTGTAAATGTGAGACAAATAGCACTAACCAAAGATAGAACAAGACTATAAAAATAACTAGATGGCTATTTCCATCCATCTTAAATTAACTCGTGTGTCATAGGGAAACCCATAATCATACTTGGGGAAACATTGAAATGGCACTGAACACTGTAGATCACGTTCTTACTCATTGAGTTTTGTTCCTACTTTCTCTTTCTCACATATACACACGAAAAAAATATTTATCTTAATAGACCTTCATCTGGTTTTATATGAGATCCCAAAACTCCTCTGTCAGCTAGTTGAATTCATAAATACTTGGTTGATTGTGTTTTATGAAAAACAAAGTTAAAATTTCATATCATTCTCCTATGAAGATCTAAGGACTATTCTGTAGGTCAGCGAACTGCATGGCCATAGTGCCATTGCCAAGGTGGGCTGCATTTTAGAAGACCTTTTAAGGCAGAAGGTAACTCTTTCCTAGAAAATTCCCTCTATGCAACTAGGACCCAGGTAGCTGTTTCTGTAGGTAGCGAGGGACTTCGTTATTGAAAGAAACATGTTCCTTCCTTACAGTTTGAGGAGATACGTTCTTATTCTTAACCAAAAAAGAGAGAGGAGAGTGTGTGTGTGTGTGTGTGTGTGTGTGTGTGTGTGTGTAGTCATAGTAGTAGTAGTAGGTGGTGGTGGTATAGGGATGTAGGGATGCAGAAAAGCTTTTTTGTTCTCATCTTTCTTGCTTCTCTCCTTCCTTCCCTCCTCCATTCCTTGCTCATTTTTGTTTATCTCAGGAAAGTGAAACAGCCAGTCACAGTTGGGCTAACCACTCCCCTTGTCCCATGCAGGGCCATTTCTTATTGCTTAGTTTCAGAACTCTTAGGTGATAGGGCCCTCATGTTTCCGTGGTGTGATCTGTCTTCTAGCCTACCAAATCATTCCTGGTGATACCACTACATGTTGGCCCTGTTAGTCTATTTGTACTCTCACACTACATGTTAAGGCACAAAGAATCCTGAATATAAATAGAACTAGACATAAATAACCATCCCCAGCTCTGCCACTTCTTAGCTGTGTGACTTTCAGGAAATCGCGGGACGTCTCTGAGCCTTAATTTACTTTTCTGTACAAGTATCTCCCAAAGTTTCAACAGGAATCAAAATGAGATCATAAATGCTAAAGTTCCTCATTAATCACATTGCTAATAAGGTGTTATTATAAATAGGAGAGGTGTTAGTGGCCAAATCTTGCTAAAATCCCTTAATCCCAGGCTAGCCTGTTCTAGAAACTGTGTATCTTTCCCAGCTCCTATTGGGAAACCAGAATTTCTTTTTTCACTATTCTATAAAGAGGACGCTGAGCGGGGCTTAAAAATTCCACCAGAAATTCTACATGAGGGGTAGTATTCTGTTCCTCTGCCAGCAGCTTCCCTCTCCTGTGGGATGAATGAGGGGAACAAATGGTACCTATTATTACAGGACCAGGCAAAGATGGTGATCTTAGGAGATACCCTACACCTAACCCTTGAGGTGGAGAAATGCAACAGGATGTCCATAGTGGCACTGGTGTGAACAGGGAGTGCGGGGCGCCTGGGAAGTAGAGCCCTGAAGCATGGTTTGGTCTATACACTCCCCGACCACTGCCTTCTACGTGTGCCCTTCTCCTCTGTATTTGCCTCCCCAGGATCATGCTTTCCCTCTTGCCATCCCCTTGGCACAGATTTGCTGTAAGTTTAAAGCTCCAGAACATTTAGCTAACAGATCTAAGACCTGAAATGCCTGTACAACTAGTGGGATACCTTTATGGGCAGCAGAGAACACCTGGATCACATGAGGTGAGAGCTTCCAAGCCATCTTAAGATTCTTTCTCTCTCTCTCTCTCGATATATACATCAGAATGAACTAAAATGTTCACCAAATTATGAACAGAATTAATTCTAATACAGAAAATGATAAAAATCACCCCAAATAATCTGTGGCTATTGTGGGAGATTTGTATCCATGTTTTTTTTATTAATAGCTTTAATTTTTAAAGACCATTTATTTTCTTAATTGGCCGACACTTCCTTTTAAATCTTTGTACTGCAGGCCGATTAGCAGCATTAACAGGCCAAGGTCAGTGCCTCTCTCCCTGTGTACACGAATTACTTTTACCCTGGTCCTGGCCAGCTCTCATAAATAGGTGTTATGGAGAGAGCAACTGTGTGGACTAGCACCAATCCATCATCCCTGTAGGAAAAACTCCCAGCAGAAGATCTGGTGCTAGGTCAGTAGAGGCTTACTTGTATATATAAAGGACAGTGAGATACTATAGCATTAATGTAAAACTTCAGATCTTAGATAAAGTTAATATGCTATTAATATATGCAAAAAATAGCTTGTTTGGTGGGAAATGCGTAAAGGTATGACAAGATTGGGACCTTGCTATAAAGGCTCAGTCAGTCTTGAGGCAAATCAGCCTGTGGGAATGTCACTTAGCCAGGTGCTGTCCCACTGACATAAAAGGGGATTGCTCTCCCTTCTTTCTGGTTTACTTGTGGTCGAACAAATACAAATAGCACTAGAAAGGATGTCATACCAAGCATGAGCCCTATGAATTTCCTGGGAATGTGGGCCTCCCACCCTCAAGAAAATGGCCCCATTATGATGAAAATTGCAGACAGACACAGAACGCGTGGTCAATTGGCTAACCCCATTCTGTGTGTGATGTAACTACCAAAGATAAAATACTGTTATCAGCAAAGTCAGAGGACAGCACACTCAGTCAGATCAAAATGAGAAAACTCTGTGACTCTTTCAAGACCAGTAATCACAAAGGAGAGCCTTCCACACCAACTGCAAATGTGCCCACTGGTGGTTAGTGAATTAACATACCACCACGACACAAAGAAAACCACAATACTAATCTGGTGGGGTCAGTGCTTGGCTTGTGGTAGGTGCTGAATAATTATAGGTGGGAGGGCAGGAAAGGAAGGGAAAGGAAGGGAAGGGAAGGAGGAAGGGAAGGAGGAAGGGAAGGGAGAAAGGAGAACTGTCTCAATGCCATGCAATGTTGCTGGGGTAGGACTTTACATTATAGAGTGACGTGATGACACAGCCAACATTTAGGATTTCCAAAATCATCTGCTGGTGTTGTTAACAGTTCTTGTACTCAACACTTCTATTAAGCAAGTCTCCCTATAGCTAAGAAAAATCCTCCCTGCTTGATTGTAAGCTCACTTACTCTGGTTCTGCCTCAGAGGAGAAATTGAACAGCTGATCTCAATACTTGGAACAATAATTCTTCATAGATTTAAAAAGAGTAAGTCATCACCTCGTTGCCTTTTCTCTTTCCCCTCAACAACCCCAATTCCCACAGCCTTTCTCCATGGAACCTGTTTACTAAGCCCTTAATCCAATGATGTATATTTGTGCTTAGTTCAAAGTTAGTGAAAACAGCACGTTGTCGAATGGCAGTATGAGGACACCCAGACAAACCCCTCTGACACAAGGAGCTTCTGCTTCACCGCCTCAGACACCCTGCGTAGAGTCTAGAGAGGGTGTGAGTATTCCATGGCCTCTCCACTGAGGGTGGGAGTTGGAACACACTTTGTGTAAGTGTGTTGGTGCCATCACCAAATGTTTTCTAGCCCATTCAGCAATGTCTCCCATTGCGCTGGGCAGAGACCTACAGTAGGAAACCAAATAGGTGTGATTCCTGTGTTCATGAGCAGGGCCAAATAGTACTTGAGTGAGTCGTGTGTGTGTGTGTGTGTGTGTGTGTGTGTGTGTGTGGATGGATAGGCTGTTTGTCAAACAGCTTTCAACTGGAATATGCTAGAACAGCAATCAACTTATGTAGTATCACCAAATGGATCATTCTAGAACACGATCATTCTGGTCTTTAGGTGCTAGTATCACAGATCATACGTACCTGGAGGTAGTAATGTCTCCAGGGCATTGCAAGAGTAAAAGGTTAAGTGGGGCTTCACAGAGAAATGACCCAAACAAACTAAGAATGCTTTGATCTATACAAGAACAGGGGTCTTCTGGTAGGTGGGGGACAGGGGAGAGGGAGTGGGCTTATAAAACACGCCTCTTGTCCCTGGGGAGGAGACGAGCAGAACCGCAGACCACATGTATCCTCCTGCAACCCTGACCTCGAGAGCCCCTTGAAGGCCTGTTTACATTGTACAGCCTAAAAATGCACCATCATCATTTCTGGAAGTCATTCCTCAGAACACACCCCCACTGCATTTCATTTTTATTACCCCCATTTTAGGAGTGATTAAATAGAAGCAGTGAGCAGTAGCAATGAAGCAAATCATGAGAGGCTCTGATAAAGGCAGAGCCTGAATGCTTGTTGGAACTGCTTCTCTGTGCCCGACAATTTTTAATGCAAGTTCAGGCAGCTGTTGCCCACTTACAAATGAAGCCACTGGGCACACAATTATTTTCCACCATTCCCTAGCCTTTACAACTATGCTGTGTCCACATGCATGCATGCGTGTGTGTGTGTATGTGTGTGTGTGTATTCTTTTTTAAATGTTCTTCTCCACACTGCTACATAGCAGAGAGATGTACTTGGATTTCTGTGAATATAATCCTGACCCAGAGATCTCTTTACTACTCTAGCCGCTCCTCCAACCCCACCCCATGCCTCCTTAGTGGCTACTTCTATAGGGTACCATTAAAGGTTCATAAAAGCAGATTCTATTTGTTTTGAAAAAGGAGGTTGAGTAGATATAAGGAATTTGTAATATGTTTCGATTATTTTCACAGCAAACACATAAAACATTGGCAACAATAATTGCTCTCGGGAGGGGCCTGGAGAAACCAAGGACCATAGATGATAAGAGGAAGTTCTTTTTACTATTTGACTCTTTCTGGGTATCATTTGATTTTTCACCACGTGCAAATATTACCTTTAAAAATTACACAAGAAGGGTAGGTACTATCAATTAACTTTTGCTGAATTCTGACTACGTCTCAGTCACTATTAACTGGTGTTTTACTAAAAAATCTCATCTTATCTTTATAAAAACCTTATGTAAGACCCTAATTTACAAAATGGAAGTAGACTTAGGTGATATCAGTCACTGGGTTTACACAGCTGATAAATGGCAACATGGGGGACTGAACTCAGCTTTCTGATCTGCAAAACCATACTCAGTCCCCTCGACTTCAAGTGTTTTGAAAAGAGCCACACGTATAAGACAGTAGCTTTGAGATTACTTTTTAAAAACCCAAAGGAATGCTGTGAAATGCCATCACAGGGTTCACAGTGACAGCTTAATGAATCTCCCTCAGCCTGCTTGCTGGAGCTGGGTGGTGGGTCTCTCCTGGCAACGGAACCTCACGGCCCGAGTCCTCTGTGGGCCCAAGGTGGGAAAGGCACCCGCTCTCACACACCCTCCAGTAAACCACTCTGTCCGCACGGGAGCTCTTCAAGCAGAAATGAAAGAGCTGGTCAGTATCCTAACCCTCCTTGCATACCAATTCTTCATTTATTTAACAATTATCTTCTGAGTGTTCCCTCTGCTTAAGTGTAAGGATTATGCAAGTGAACAAGTCCCTGCTCCCATGAAGCATCTGTCCGGGCCTGAAGAGACAAGCAATAAACAAACAAGCCGGCAAATCAGCGAAACATCAGATAATAAGTGTACTGAAGAAAATTAAAATAAACTGTAATGATAGAGTGATAGGTGGCTACATTAGCTCGGGTCGGCAGGGAAGGCCTTCTGAGGAGATAATATTTATCTAAATGACAAGAATGACAAATATGTCCAGGGAGCTGCTGTCCTTAAAAGTGAACTCTGGTTTCTTTGGTGTGCCCCAGCGCTTACCCAATTTTCCTTCCAAGCTCCTAGTTATTTACAATGTGAATTTGTAACCCCAGAAGTTAGAGCTGGAAAGAAGCCTAGAAGTCTTCTTAATCTTCTACCGTGATTTTACACATGAGGAAAGAAAGATCAAGTAAAGTGAAAACAGCAGGTCACACAGCCAGGTAGGGGTGTGACTAGAGCTAAAAGTTCAGTCTCTTAGCCCAGTGGCTTTCAACTGCCAGTCAGTCTGGCGGACTGACTGCCATCTGCCAGAAATTTCCTGCCAGCCCGTGAAATAGTTTAAATCACACTGAAGTGTATGTATTCTTCTCTTATAAATACATCCTTAGAATACGAAAATATTTCACGAATCGGCAGTTGAAAACCACTGCCTCAGCCCATGTTTGCTCTGCAGATCCGGATTCCTTCCCTGCTTGTCCTCCCCCGTGTCCATCTCCTCACTGTAGCACCTACACCTTGGTGCCTGCCTCCCTGGAGTCCACACACACTGAATCTTCCCCTGCCCTCAGAGGACCTTCTGGAGTGGTCTTAGGAATCCTGAGAATGCAGAGAGGTCCTGGGGGCCAGAGAAACTGTGGAAGAAAAGGTACAACTTATGGTGTTATTTCTCCACATCTCAGACACGCCCTGGAGCTGTGCCTGGCTCCTAACACCCTTTCCTGACCACAAGTGAGCCCTGATGGGAACTTCCAAGTTCGAGAGCCATGTGGCTCTGTGACCTCAGTGAACATAAAACATCTTTCCTCATCAGTGTTTCCTGATGTAACCAAGTTGGTATAAAAACGTTCTATTCTATAATCCAACCCCTCCCAAAATACTTTATAGAAAAATAAGCACAGGATTTTTTTTAAATAACAAATTCCCTTAGTACATTCAAAGTATGATCTATGAAAACTCAACCTACATAAAGATTTTATCTCTCCCCCCACAAAAAAAGAACAGCTATAGTATCAAGGGTAATAGTATAAGCTTGGATTCTTAATGATAGATTTTAGACTCTTGCATTATGTAATGGTTCTCATTCATTCAGCACATATTTATTAACCTGTTCTGTGCAATACACTCTTGCAGGTTGCTATGAGGACACAATGATAAAAGACACAGCCTCTGTCCCTCACAAGCATGCATACACACAACACACAGGCTACAACAGAGATATGGACAAAAGCTACAGGGGACAAGGGAGTGAGAGATTAAGTCTCAGCCGAAGAGCGGGGAAGGACACAGCAACATTTTCATTGGGTATCAAAGGATGGTTATGATTTGTATAATTGCACCATTCGTTCCAGGAAAAAGACACATCATGATAATCTGTACAGGGAGCGATGCAGAGAGGCATGCTCTCAGAACAGAGAGCAGTCCAATGAACGTTGCTGGTAGGATGGGAAATAAAGAGGAAGAGAAGACATGCGTTGGCAGGTAGACCAGAGCCTTGGACACAAGAATAAATTGAGCTTGGACCTAGTCATATAAACCACAGAAGCTTTGAGTAGGGGCAGAAAAACAACATAATCAGAATTGTGTCTCAGGAAGCTCATTGTACAGCCATGTCCAAGACTGATCTGAATGGACAAAGGCGGGCATCAAGGACAGGGGACACATCATGTTGTTCTTGGATCATATACACAGTAAGGAATAAATTCAAGAGCTAGCAAAAAGGCAGAATTGATGGGGAGGGAAGGGATCCTAACTCCTGTGGGTAGGGTCTAGTTTCATTAAGGGTTGGACACCACAGGCCTCAGATTCCAGCCTAAGGAAGAGAGTTCAGCACAAGTGACAGTAAGCAGTGTCTCTTTAAGAAAGGAGGGCTTGAGATGCCCCATATTTGGGACAGTAATTATGAGTTTATTGCACAAAAGCTGCCCTGGTTGGATGACTTCTGATCCATGCATGAAGCCTCAGTTATTAATAACTCCTCTTCTGGACGTACACTGAGGTGCCTATTATACATGAGGGTCCAAGCACACTTCTTGAATTATTTTGTCTCTACAGCAGCCGTGAAAAGCAGCTTGACTGGGGTGAAGAGCAGAAGACCAGGGAACAACTGTTTCTGAATAAATGATCACTGAGTGGAGGGAGACCAACGTGAATCAAGAATACCAGGCGTATATTTGACTTCCCCTCCCTATGGCGATGGAAAGAGAGAGCTGACACTGGGTGATGAACACTCAATGCAACACATAGGTGATGTGCTGTAGAGCCATACGCCTGGGACCTATGTAATTTTTACTAAACAATGTCACTCCAATAAATTTAACAATAAAAAAATCTACTGAGAGAAGATAAAAATTAAAACAAAACAAAATAAAAAGACTACCAGGCATCATGTAAACCTGATAGCTGTTCTCTGATATGTGCAATAACATGACAGATCGAGAGCTTTCGGTTTGAAGAATAAGGCCCTGGGTTCCACCACCAAGTCACACATGCCCAGTTTCACAGGTGAGCAGTCACATAGCCACCTTTCCAGGGATCTCTGTGGTAAGACTGTGGATTTCAAGTTTAAATATGGCCTCTTTTCTTGGCGACTTTCTCTAGAAATACATAGCTGGGTTTCCATTCTAGTCAGAGCCCTCATGTCTTAAAGCCTGTGTTCAGCCAACTGGTCCATGAAGTTTGTAGAAATTGCCTTAAATCAGTGTTTGCCAATGTGTTTTACAGAATATGAATTTCAGGAACAAGGGGTTGTTGTAATAAAATAATTTTGGGAAATGCCAAGTTAAATAAAATGGAAGATGTTTCTTTGCTCTAAGACACCTCTGAACTTTCAAATGCTAATATGTTCTGAGAATCTCCCAGAATGAGAAACAGTAGGCAGCATCTCCCAACCTTATGTATCCACAGAACCATCTCCCAGCAAAGCATCTCAAGGAACACGTGCCCTGTAGAACACACTCTGAGAATTACCTGAGTGCTGACATTCCTCTCAGGAACATTCATATTTAACTAGGAATTGAGAATAAAATAAAAGCTAATACCTGCTGAGGGCTTTCTATGTGCCCGGCACCTTTCTAAGTCCTCTTACATACATTAATATATTTAATCCTCATAAAACCTCTGTGATGTTGGTACTATTATTATTACTTCCCTTTTGCAAATAAGGAAGTAGAGGCACAAATACCAGGGCTGTCCAGAAAGTATCTAGCCATGTAATATGAAAAATAGAACCATTGATGGCTAGATGTTTTTTCCAGAAAGCCTTCGTAGTTAAGAGATCTGCCCAAGGTACTACTAACTAGACAAGTTAGTGAGCAGAGGAGCTGGGAACTAAACCTAGACAGTCTGCCATCTATAGCAATTAACTTCTAATGGTAGAATTTCAGACACTGATCAGCTAGCAGTGCGTGAGATCCTGAGAAGAGCCTTGCATGGCAAGCCTGTAATCACAGAGTCTGTATCTGCCTGCTCAGAAGTTAGGTTTCGTAGGTCTCCCCAGTACACTGTGTAGGACATGACTTGTACATTATACCACTGGTTTGGTTTCTCCACCAAATTGTGCTATATTTACATTGCACATTCATACTTTTTCATTAAAACAAAGTCATGAGTCAGACCACATAACTAATTAAAATAGCAATACAAGGGCTGTCTAGAAAGTATCCATCCATGTAATATGAAAAATAGAGGCATTTATGGCTGGATTTTTTCTGGACAGTTTTCATACATATAGAAAACAATCACTTCATTAACCAACATAGCAAGGAAATGGGGACACAAGTTTGAGAAATGGCTTCTCCTGCATTCTCAAAGTATTGATCCCTTGCTCCCCAGCTCAGAAACCAACACTGAGGGAATGTTTTCATTCAGTGTGTTGCAAAATTGTACATCCCTACCCCTCTACTTTGCTCAAGAATTGCCAAAGACATGTCCTACCCTCTCCCACTTTCTCTCCTTGTTCAGAAGGATTATCACCAGTTTCGGGTGCATCTGGTAGCCATCTTCACTGAAGGACAGATTTCTCCCCTCAAAAGTGACATTGATCAAATACCTGTAAAGATAAAATAAAAGTAAGGTTAAAAGTATGAAGAAACTATGCTGAGAAGAAGCCAGCTAGGAAGACAGAGAGAAGAGTGGATGGAGGTAGACACGTAGATAGATGTACAAATACCATGTGAAACTTGGTACCCCTCACACTCCCACTTGATTATGCAATAGAGTCATCAAGTTTTCACATATTAAGAAAAATATGAGAAAATGGTATAATAACTTAAAAAGGGGCACTGAGTTTGAGTTCAGTCTCTAGCTAAAACTTTGAGCAAATTACTTAGACTTTTGAACATCACTTTTTCTCTATCTACAAAAAAAAAAAATGGGGTAATAAAGAAACCTACTTTATTAGGCTTGTAAGGCTTAAATGAGGCCTGATACATAGTAAACCCTCATTAAGTGTTAACAATTATTATTCAAAAACAGAAGTAGATTAAAGGGCAGAAGTGGTAGAGATAAGAAAAGAAAATGGGAGTGTACCAAGATAACTTCCTGCTAAGAAAGGCACCGTCTTGGTACTTCAGGTCTCCCTCCCGGAGGTAGGCACATGCGTTTGAACTCTTGCTAAGATCCTGCCCAGCCCATAATTCTGAGTTGAGAAATGAGTCCAGCAGTCAGGAATCTGGTCCCACAAGCTGCATCAGGGAACCAGGGCTATTGGATTGTATGTGTTGAACAGAAAATACTGGGGACAGACACATTTCAGAGAGTTCTAGGTACTGGCGCACAAATGAGCAGAACTACTGGAAGTAACTAGGGTCAGATCAATGAACTTGTCTTCCTCCTCCAACCTGCACCTCCAGCACACCCCACCCCCCTGCTGGCTGCTCTGATCTAATGAAGAGTTCTCTCATTGGGAATTCCCACAGGCATGCTCATTACGACCGAATTAGTGCAATTGTGCTGATGGTAATTAATGTCCCTTTACCATAATGGCTCAAGGAATCAATAATGATTAGCTTTGTGTCCACATGACATACTACTCTGGAGCTTGGGGCCTGATGCTGTGGTGAGACATGTCTCTGCTAATATCTTATCATGGGGGGGGGCGGGTTATAAAGGGCTTCAGAGATGTGACCAACAATGATTTCCAAATACTACATTGAAGCAAAGAAGAAAGCATCAGGAGGCAGCTTAAAGGTTCCTCTTTTCAGTCTTCTCATTCAATGAAACTGTGAGACTCTTCTTTTACTCTTCCAGGTAACATTTGGTTAAGCAACAAGGTTGCTAGGATGCACATCCTTTAGGCAATAATAAAGATGATGAGGCATCATGAGCCAATCTCTCATGGACCACTTCTCACTTCAACAGCTTCCCGGATTTTTAAGCCTGTCATTCTCTGGTCTTGTGTAGCTTCACCAGTACAACCAAGAGCCCCGAAGACCTCAGAGAGCAGAGTCCTTGAATCTCAGACTTGAAAGAAACCTTCATAATCAACTAGCTCATCACTTCTTGATGTTTATGCTTCTTCTCTAGAGCATTATAAAATTGGCCCTCTTGAATCCTCTCACTGATGGGAAGCTTATCACTCCATCTGCCCCGCTGAAGGTAGCCATCTCACTGTCTTCTCCTTAGATATTATACAATATCTTTCACATGAGAGCTCTTTAATATTTGAAAACATTTATCATGTATCCCTTATAAAATCAATTTTAATTTTTGAGGAAACCTTAAGCCCATTTATTAATAGTTGCATAATTTTCACTTAATTAATTGATAAGGAAACTGAAGCACAGAGAAGTCAAATTATTTGCCCAATGTTCCACTGGTCATTGGGAGCAGAAATACAATAACATTCTAAGCCACATTCTTGGTTCCATGACCTCTTTACCGTACCACCCTGATTTTCATATGCCACATCAGGTTAAATGTCCTGAGTTCTTTGATGAGGTTATCATATGCTATGGCTTCACGTTCCCTCCTCTTATCCTCTTATCTCTCTGGACATTTCCAGTTGGTAAAAGTGTAGCATCCTTAATCCAACCCAATGTTCCACACAGCATCTTCTTCAGTCCCCATACTGCTCCTCATCTCTCAGCTCAGGGATGCGTGCTCAAGCCCATGGCTAGTTGGAAGATAATAGTCACATCTATAGTTTACAAACAACTTCAACACTCTAACCAAAGCCCTATATAATTCATTTCAGGGAATATAATTATAAGAGTATAAAACCAAGTATTTTCAACAAACCAACCATGATTTAAGTACCCATTATACTTATTACTACAATAATACTGCATTGTTTAGAATAATTTCTAGAAGTCTTTAGAGAAGGTTTATGAATACACAGAACATTTAGTCTCCTCTCTCTTTTAGACGCAAGAAAGAAAGGAGGGGGGAAGGGAGAAGGAAGGGGGGGAAGGGTGGGAGGACAGGGAAAGAGACAGAGAGGGAGAAAGGGATGGCTGAGGGGAAGAACAGAGGGGAGGAGGGAGGGAGGGAGAGAGGGCAACAAATTACCCGGCTATGCCCCCTCCTTTTCACCAGACATGGCTCTGAGTGTCTCTGACTTTATCTAAAACACCATTGAGAATATTTAAAAGAAATGTCCGTTTCAGAAGGCAATTATACAAGGGAAGTTCCAAAAATAATTTAAGTAATCATAAAAAATAATAGCATGAATGAAAGAAATCTGTGAGCCTCTCCCAGTGACTTCTTTGAAGGGGAGACAGCACTGGAGTTGCTGTGTAAGTTGGAAAGTCCAAACCCTGAGTAAACAAACCACAGTCATGGAGAATATCATTGCTCTGCAGTTCAAGTTTCCTATTCCCACTCCAGATGCTCCTGCTTTTCCTCATACATTTTTCTCTTTCTGGGATGTTCAGCCTCTTCCAGCTCTACAGGTTCCTTTTATTTTTACCCAGGCACCTCTCACATATTTTACACTTACCAAAAATATTAATAAAAATTTATGACAACATACAAAATATTCTTCTCCAAAATATCCTTTATTTATCCACATCCTTTAACACTATTTAGATTAAACACCATTATGTTTTTTCTGACTAATCCCCTCCGACATGTCAACAGTTATTTATAAGCAAGGAGCTCACAAATACACGCTCTTGAGCGAGGATGCCCTTGGAGTAGCAGAACAAACCATCCATTCACTGGTCATGAAAAATGTGGAAAATCATCGGGAGTGTGATCACTTCTAGACAGGTGACCTTGGAATCTGAACTTCAGTTTTTCCTCTTTAAAACGGCCACACCATTGTCACCTCCAGTTTAACAGATAAGGCTGCTGGGATGGTGATATGAAATAGTGAATTAAAAACTCAAACTATATAAAATATGGTATAAAGATAAGGTTATACAATAAAAAGATTCAGAGAAAGAATATATGAGCATGAGTTGAGTCCTTGCCTCATTGGAGGCCACAGTGAGTAAAAGTGTGATGATTCCATTTAACAAGACACAGTTAGCAATGGAACACATGGAGGAATAGAGATTGCATTCCACGTACGGCACATAAACTTAAGTCACGTGGTGGAATTCGTCAATTTAACTTTGCCTAAGATATGAAATTATCCAACTGCCTTTGGACCTGACGGCACTCTGTCAATTTTGAGTATTAAAATTTCAAACCTTCCATGTATAAATTGTCAGCAAAGGATTAAACTGTAAGATTAAGAGATGCCACAGCCATTTTGTTTTGTTTTTGATTTTGTTTTCTTTAACATGTCATCCTCAAGTATCAGTATGCAATCAGAAAACCCGGTTTCAGGTGGCAGCCAAATTCAGAAGCTTTGCCCAGGAGACTGTAATGCCCTGGAAGCCCCATTAAGGTTTGGGATATAAAAAAAGTACTGCTTGATTTGTCTCTGGGATGCAGTTTGACCCATACGAAACCTGATGGCCTGTCTCATGAAGGTCTAATATCACACAAATCTCAGATTGCTAAAACCAGAAGAAAATTTAGAAAATATGCATTAAGAACTCTCATTTTAGACAGGAGAAAACAGGTCCCAAGATGTTACCTGACTTCCGAAAGTGACCTTTCTGTTCAGGCCTGGAGTTCAAGTCTCCGGCTTTTCAGTTCAGTGTTCTTTTTGCTATAAAGTAAAGTGAAATCAGTTTTGCAGGGCCCTAGGTGTGGGTTTTAGCATTCTCATGTCACATGTCACGCCCTGGACTATGCAGATCCCTAATACAGGCTGCATAAAATAAAATCCATCTCATTTCATGCTTGATTCCTGCTTGCTGAGAAAGAGCCTCAGAACCTGATGGGCTCACAGCCAATACATTTGCTTTATATGGCCAGAGTCATACTCCAATGGGTTTAATGGGGTCAGGCTGAGGTAAAAAGCCCTTGTGTCTCCTTTGACTTTGACCACGATGCTCAGAGCTCATCCACGCACCGCGTTGACACCTAAGGCAATGATTTAGCAGTACGCCCTGTGTGGGAGGCATCCCAAAGAGCTCTGCCAGCATTTCCCTGCAAACCAAGAGCCCTGGCCCCACAGTACTCATTTCCTCTCCACATTTTTACAAGGCACGATATTTTTTTTAAATTAATGTCTATTAATGTAGTAATAGGAAAAATAAGTTACTTATTTCATCAAATCCTTTCATTTACAGATAAAGCAGTGATATCCAGACAAGTTTTGTGGCTTTATCAAGATCAGATGACAGGGCTGGAAACTGAGTCCAGGAGTCCTCACCCCCCAGTCCAGTGCCCGCTCTGTCCACTTACCACTATGCCTCAGAAATGGTGGGGTTTTGCATAGCTCCCAGTTTCCATTCTCCAGTTAGTAAGAGCAAAGTAATAAAGGAACACAGTTCCAGGCAGGAGACTTGAATGCTTGACCCCTTGTTTACAATTTGCTAGCTCTGAAAATCTAGAACTCTCTAACTGTACCTTTGGTGTGTCACTTCCTTTTAAAGCCTTCGGCTTCCTCATCTAGAAAATACCATCTTACTTGCCTGAGGAGGGAAGTTCAGAGATGCTCCTGTGATGTGCTCTCTATCTCTACATTTCATCTGGTTACTACTGTGGCTGTTATGCTATTAAACTCCATCATCTGAATGGCAAAAATCTCTCAAAAAGTCTTTCTCTGGTCTCCTTTTAGAAATTACTATTTTGTATACATGTTTTTTCTCTTGAAAGAGTAGAAAACACTTCCCTGCAGGATTAGAAATAGTGAACTTTAAAACATTTGAAAGCCTCCTAGTTAGAGACCAGCATTGGGGGCAAGTGGTAAAGCTATTTAAAAATTATATGGTCAGTGTCCTGGTTTGGTAGACTAAATAGAAATTTCTAACTTTTCCCCAACTTAGAAATTCATAATTATTAACATGAATCCAAGGTGGCTGACCCAGTTAATGTGGTAAATGTGGCAGGCCATGGCCAGGGAACAATTCTATGGACTTACCAATGGGTTCTTCTGGGATCAAACCCAGAATGTATAGCTCATTAGTAAGATATCCTAAACTCAAATGACTGACACAGGCAATTCCCAACATGCTGGTAGAACTAAAATAAGCAGAAACAGAAAAAGTAAGTTAATCAAGGAAGAAAGGAATGCAGTATGTATTACACACACACACACACACACACACACACACACACACACACTCCATCACCCACATCACTACCACCATCACCAGCATCACCACCACCACCGTCACAGTCACCATCACAAGCACTGTCACCATTATCACCGCCACCACCAACCACCACCACTACTGTCACCACCACCACCCTCACCACCACCACCGGGAGGAGCAGCAGTCAATGTAAGGTGATATTTAAGAGCAAGGTTGCTGTAGTCAGACCACCTCTGTTCAAATCCTAGATCCATCAGTTCCTAAGTTATGTGACAATGTTTTCAAGGCACATGAAATATTTTATCCTGGCTAACAATACTTTTCTTTTTAAGGAAAATGGATTTGAAGATGTTTTAAAGGTTTTCTTTGACATAAAATGTCATCTATATAAAAATATTAAATCATGCTGTTAAAATAATTCAAAATACCAGTTTTCTAAGGTGTCAAATGTAGCCCTTTTCTTATTTTTGCACAATGATACCTAGTAGAGAACCTCAGAGAAAACTAATTTAAAAAGCAGATTGTAATATTAATTTATAAGCACTTGAGGCAGTTCAAAAATAGTTTGTCTTCCAGTGGACTAAAAATTTTCTCTGAAATGGTATTTATACCATTAATTTATTTGATATAAAATAATTCTTCACAAATCATAAAAGGTTCAAGTTCCGGCTAGTCCATACCTTAGTTATTTAAATTCTAAATCCATAGTGTTAAGTTAATGAGATATTAAAATATCTTGAAGAATGACTGATATAAATTGAATACACTTCCTTTCTCCTGCTGGTGGTAAGGACTGTGTGCTGGCCTCTTAGCAGTCTGGGCTGAACTGCATTCGTTTGAGGGGCAAATGGTGATATGTCAATTCACCATCTACTAACACAATGTTTTCTCAGGCCCCCTAGGCCTGACAGTGAAAATTTTCTGAGCACTATTATCTGGATTCTGTTTCATGACTGAATGCCATGAATGAGTTTTGACTGACATGCAAGAACATAGAGGAGTATTGTTGGGAGTTGCCCAACAATCCTCCCTGCTTGAATATAAGATGGTTGAGTACATTAACCTTCCTCCAGAAAGATGTCAGATCAATGAGCATTCTGAATGGCTCTGCCACTAGCTAGGAAGGCTTCATATCTGTACCCTTCCACCAAATGGGGTCAAAGTGGCAGGTCATGGCCAGGGAAGAGTTCTCATCTGGGCTTGCCAATGGGTCCATCTGGTATCAAACCCAGAAGCATGTCCTCATTAGTAAGATATACTACATTTAAGTGAAAAGACCTGGACAATGCTTTAGAATTTTTAGTGGTGAGAAGTGAGTAAAAAGAAAATAAAAGGGAGAAACAGAATAAGAGAAGCAAAGAGGAAAAGAATACAGTATGTATTAAACACATACACATAACAGCAAGAATAAAACAACAAGCAGTATTATGTGGCACGTAACTCTACACTCAGATGACTTCTATTCAAATGCTTGATCCACCAATTCTGGAGTTGTGTTATTTAACAAGGTATTTAACTTCTCTTGGCCCCAGTTTCTTCACCACAAAAATTGTGAATAATAATAGTACCTGTCTCATTGGACTGTTGTGAGGATTAATGATTCTATGTACATAAAGGACTTAGAACTGTACCTAACTGCACCTATACGTAATGGGCCTTATGTTTGAGCTACTGCTGTCGTTGGTATGATGATGATGACCTTTTTAAAATATTGCCCGAATATCAGAGAATATTAGTGTTTGCAGGGACTTTTGAACTCAGGCCAGGGAAAATGCTGCCAAGCCTTTGTCACAGTAAATTCAAAGTCCAGATCTCCCAATTCCTAGATCTCTGCTTTTCCATAATACAGTAGGCCCCCCTTATCCATGGCTTTGCTTTCTGCAGTTTCAGTTACTCATAGTTAACCATAGTCTAAAATATTGAATGGAAAATTCCAGAAATCAACAATTCATAAGTTTTAAATTGAGTGTCATTCTGAGTAACACGATGAAATCTCACACCATCTTGCTCCATCCTGCCCAAGACGTGAATCATCCCTTTGTCCAGAGTGTCCATCTGCTGTAGACACTGCC
The DNA here is from genome assembly GCA_004026885.1 of Lyroderma lyra. Taxonomy (NCBI): domain Eukaryota; kingdom Metazoa; phylum Chordata; class Mammalia; order Chiroptera; family Megadermatidae; genus Lyroderma; species Lyroderma lyra. The sequence continues at coordinate 24,842 of PVJL010007284.1, read as the reverse complement.
CACTTATTAGTCACGTAGTAGCCACCTCGGTTATCAGATTGACTATCTTAATATCACAGAGATTGGATTCAAGTAACCCTTATGGTACTTAATAATGGCCCCACAGCTATTCATATAACTTGTTATAATTGTTCTATTTTATTATTAGTTATTATTGTTCATCTCTTACTGTGTTTAATTTGTAAGGGAAACATGATCATGGGTATATATGTATAGGGAAATACAGGGTATATATATCAGTATCTATAGGGTTCAGTACTACCCATGGCTTGATGCAAACACCGGGGGTCTTGGAGCACATGCCCTGTGGATAAGGGAGGAATACTGAACCAGTAGTGCAGCCCATGTCCTCTCATTCCCACAAAAGTCCAAATTATTAAGGCTTGGGAAACACTTGTTTTTTCACATTATGACTAGTGACTTCTGTGAGGGATTTTGCAGTGGGAATCACTTACTCACAGTACTTCAATATAATGTTCACTTCCCGAGGAAGGTGAAAGACGAGCTCACACCACCATCATTTTAATCTAGAATAAATGGCTCCTTAAAATGACCCCCAGGATGATCTCCCAGAACCCTGCTTTAAACACTATCTAATTCTTTTTAAAATCCCTCCGGAGGGCATACACGCATCTCGTGTGTTCCTTAGGGAACTAGTGATGCTGCCTTCGGATGCCAATGATTAATCAAGAGTGCAGAACACCACAGCTGCTTCTCATTCAGGGAACTATGCACCGAACTCCATAACGAAGAAGGAATCCTCCTCGTCCCTGTGTCCACAACCCTTAGTCGCCTCTGCTGTGGGTGAGATCTGCGGAGGTGCTAAGAGAAATCCAGAGTTTCTGGAAGCAATTAGAAAGGTGAAAGCCCAGGTGGGAAGGAACCAAGCAATTCTGGGTAATGTTATTGCCACTGGATTTTTTTCCTTCTAAGTTTGTATTTCCCTATTATTCTTAAGTTGAAATCACTTTCTTTTTTAAAAGTACTGAATAAAATTCCTTACCCCTTCCACAGGTTAGGTGGTCAATACACTGCAATACAGCCTCATGTAGGCTATGCAGAGAAAAATGCCGTAACAGCTCACGGAGCCCACTGATGTTTTTTTTTTTTTTTTTCATGTCTATTAACGATTTTAAGGTAAGGATTTCTCTTTCTGACACCCATTTTAGCTCACAAGTTGGCAATGCTACTCAGGGGCTAAGCCAAAACCAGCCAAATAACAACAGCAAAGATTTCTCCAGGACCTTCAACTTTGACTGGAAGAAACCTTTTCCCTCTTGTGAGCTTTCAGATCTATCAGAAGAAACCCTGGGCATATATACCCAAGAAGCCCTTGGTCAAGGATCCAAAGTGACCTGGGCATGGTATCAATGGGAAAGAATATGGAGTGTTTTCTCTCCCTTTTGGCCTTTCTCCAGTTTCCCTAATTTGTTCTTCCCTATACTGGAGCCTCTCTCTACTCTCTCTTATACCTTAGGTGATCAACAGAATCAACACATTGGCAATATCTCCATACCCACAGCTCCTACACACTCTGTAGCGACCATTTGTTAATTCCACAACTCCCTCCAATAGTTGTACTGCAGGGTAGCAAAAGAGGTGAACAGATGAATCAGTGAGATGGCTTTAGTCATAGGGGCTGGGACTGGAGGTTACAAGGAATTATTATCCATGAGAAAAGGGGGCTATGATTTAGTTTTCCAGTAATGATTGGCAGAGATCTTCAAGTGGGGATTTCTAGAAGCAGTTATATTTCATGTAAGGGGAAGATAGTCAAAAAGAGGAAGGATATTCCAGGGATGGTTTCCAACAGATAGAGGACTCAGGATGCCTGCATGAAGATTATGCTTTTCAGAAAGATGGGCACCCACAATTACAACATGTGAGACAGTAAGAGTGATGGAGGTTGTTTACTCATTCAAGAACACAACTCTGTCTTCGGAAAACCCAGTCATGAACCACACCTACCACAAGAATAAAGCCCTTTCACATAGGAAATAAAATGATAGCTTGAGTCTAGGGTTCAAGGAAAGGCCAGTGGGACAAAACACAGATGTTTCCCAGATGCACAGTGGAACACAATATGGAAGTAGAGACAAGTGAACTGTCAGGAAAGTTAGTTTTGCATCAAGGAGTTTGACAGTGTGTCTACAGGAGCACAATCTGGAGAATAGCTTTGTGGGGGCTACAGTTCAGTGAGAGAACCCATCCCTAAAAGTATGGTTTGAAGGAAATGAATACTAGTCAGTAGTGAAAGGGATACCATTGACCTGAAAAACCACAAGGGAATGTGTATCTAATCAACGAGTATACCCCACCATGGAAATTACAATGCAAAGGAGCTGCTCAAATACCCATCCTGTGTTTCTAGAGTTTTTGTTTAAGTGTGGCTCTAAATCACAGTACATCAGAGCACTGTGTCTAGACCAGGTTAGAATAGAGAGGCCAGGTGGACATCAAATGTGTTTGTTCATTTAGTTAGTTAATTTTAGTTAGTTACCTCAAGACACCTATTCATCTTCTCCCGTATTCTAAAATGGGCTTGAGCCTTTAAAGCAAGGTGAGAGCAAGAATGTTTTCAATCAAACTCACTTCCCTCTTTCCTCATCCTTAAGAGCACAGCACCATGAACCCCAACTGCATCTTCCCAGGGAAGCTGAGAGAAACCTGTAATCATCCCAGAGGTACTGTGTGGGGGACAGAACTCTGCTGTTCCTTCTTTGTCAGGGAATCCTAGCTTTTTCTCTCCCTCTGTAGGTTGATGTTTCCATGGAAACATGCTCTTTAATGCTTCTAAAATTACTGTGCATTTATACTATTATTAACTCTTTGTTGACCAGGACAGGTCACAAAGAGATCAACTGTCCAATCTCTGAGAATGAATTCTACTTTCTATCTTTTTATACTGCAAACTTAAAAAAAAAAAAAAGAAGTAATTGCCACCCGATGTCCCTATTTTCGCAACAGAGGTCACTCCTTTTGCCTCTATCATTCTACTGAAACTGTTCTTACAGGGTCATCAATAAGCAAGGCAAGGTCAACAAAAATAAAATCAGTAACCTTTGCTTCATCATCATTCTCCTTGACATTATACAGCTTCTAACAGCTGACACACCCAAGTTTTTAGCAACCCTCCTTTGCCTTGTGTATTTGTTGTTGCACATAACGTCATTTCTTGGTTCTCCTTCCACTTCTCAGGGAAGATCTCCCTCTTCTTCTGTCCATTTTCACTTGAAACTCCCTCATTTGATGGCACCCCAAGACTCAGTTTTTCACCCCTGCTCTCTCCCTCAGAGACTCACTTACAGCCATAGCATCAATAATTACCTTTACATCAAGGCCTCAAAATCTCCGTCAGAGGTCCATCTGCCTCCCTGACCTTCAGTTTGATATTTCAGATTGGACCATTCTCTGTGAATGTTCTGCTGTTAGGTCAAACTTAACATGGCCCAGACTAAGCTAGATTTCTCTGCGTTTTGGCAATGAGACCACCATTCTCCGAACTTTAAAATTCTGCCACAGCTTTGACCTCACCCTCTTGGTTATAATTGCATTTTTACAACATGAATAACAAGAGTAATAAACCTGCTGCTCTCATGAGCTGCAGTCTAAGAACCAGTCAGATCAGTTAAAATGTCAGTTGTAATTTATCACTGTGTACAAATGAGCTGATTGACATTTCTCAGCACCCACCATCCCCGCTTTCAGTGTTTAGTCCCTCCCAAATAATGAATTTCATGGTTTTTTAGCCTATAAGTGAACTTGCATGGAAGTCATATTTCTGGTCTAGGTCACGCAAAAACAAAACAAAAGACAACTCTGACAAGGCTATCATTTATCAAATCCATACCAAGCTCTATTCTAGATTTTTGTATTATTTTAAATTCTCACATCCATGTTATAAAATCATAGATCACATTATAAGGAGAGGTTGGTGGCATTGGGAGTTGATCCTATTCGATTCTGACTGTAAAACCCATTTTTCTTACACTGTAGCCCACTAAGAATAATGATGTCAAGAGAAGCAATGGTCAGGAGAGAAGGGGGGAAAAAGGAAGTCCCAAACTTCCCACATGGTAGAGCTGAAATCTAAACCCAGATCGGAATGGCTCCAAAGCCTGGGCTCTTAATCATTATTCATACCACCAACTAGCAGTTCGTCATCTGCTTTTAATTATCCCTCATGCCAGCATCGTAAGGGAGGTCTACAGGGAAAAGGGTGAAGCACGCAGGCTCTCTATATCCTTAAGGAAGACTGAAGGCACATTGGTGGTCAGGAGATATGTTCACAGAATAATAAGAGAACTCCAGTCTCTAGGAGCTGTCATATTTCGTAATCACTAACCCCCCAAAATGAAGAAATGGAATTAATTTGCCTTATAAGAAGACAGGAGACAAACCACAAAGCAGTAAACTTGCCTACAGAGGAATTAATTCTCAGATCACGTTCCGGGAGCAAGTCAGTTATACAAGCCCAGGACTAATTCTTGGAGTTCTAGTTAGAGACAGACAAGAGACAGAGTATTTATTTGGACCAGAAAAATAGTTTATCCTGGTTTGACACAGAACATCCACATTCTCTCTAGACTTAAAATACAGTATTGAAGTTTTTATAATCAATTCTCAATTACCCTCTATTAGGAAGGCGGAACCGTACTCAGGATCTGGACAATCAAATGCATAGATTACTCTTGGTACTTATCCTGCTGATTTCGTTCTTCATCGGTTTACACTGTAGAACACCCTGTTCTTCAGGAAACACTTTCATTCTAGATCCCATTATGCTGCATTATCTTGGTGCTTCTCCATTCATGATTTACCTTCTTTACCTTCTTTGCTGGCTGTTTTTATTTATCTTTCCCCTTATTTGAGGTCTTTTAGGGAATGCAGGAGAGGGTCTCTGTTTATTTCACCCATTCCCAGGGCACCAACTCTTCCTCTAAGTGGTGAGTCTTAATCCTAGTCCTAGACCTCTTTCCCACCCCTCATTTCTATCCCATGCTGGCCATTTCTACTTGCATTTCCCTCTGCTACTGCTAGTGCTGAAAATGGATTTGTTTTCTCTTCCCCTCAAAATAGATGACTATCTAATTCCCTCTAACATTGAGTTAATATTTACTAAGCACTGGTGCCCAGCACATAGTAGGCACTCCATAAATATTAACTAGCTTTATTCCTTTGGCCTTGAAATCTCCCAGGTGTGTCTGACATCTTCTTAGGAAACTGGTTAGCTTCCCCTGCAAAACCAGTCCCCGCCGCCCCCAACATTTCTGTTTTCACAAAACAATTCTTGCATTTGTCCCTTCCTACCTACTCCCACAACCTTCATCCTAGACCAGGCCTTTAGCTTTTCATATCCAGATACCTGCAATGGCTCTCTCCTGGGCCATCTGCCTTTATCCATTGCCCTTCACCTTCCAAACACCACTTGCACTTCATCTGACTTCTTGGTGCTACGTAACTATTGCTCAAAAGTCTCCGAGATTCACCTAGAATAAAAAATCTGCCCTCAGTCAATGCCTTCCACATCCTGGCCCCATCTCTCTGCTGGGAACTCTCTTGGCCTCTCCTGCCTCGCTTCCATGTTCTCTCAGTTGAGTGTAATCCAATCTTCCTCATGCTTATGGGCTCAGGTCAACCGCCCGCCTCTCTTTGTACTTCCTGACCATTCCAGGCCCTGCTCTCCTCCTTTTTCCTCCTGCCCTTTCTAGCTTCCAGTCCACATTTCAGCATTTCATTTATTGTTGATCTGACCTTTTTTGTTCCTTTTTGTTACCTATATGTCTGTATTTTGTCTTCCATGCTAGATAATACACTACTAGAAGGTAAGAATCAAATCTTGTTTTTCTATGATCCTTTGTAGAATCCAAATTAATGCCTGGCTTGTGGTAAGTATTCAATAAATACTTACTGACTTGTTTTGAACTTCCAGAAGACTAGTCTTGAAAGCCTCTCCTCTGCTTTCTCACTTCCCACCCCCATACCCACCCCTTCAGTGTCACACACATATATAGCACATTCTCCCTCTCTCTCTCTTACACACACATACACGTACACAACTGACACTGTATAATGACACCAGCCTTGAGTATTAATTCTCTGTAGAAGAAAGTGACTCCTCCAATAATTTAGAAATAGTAATTTCTGAAAAAATATATACTTGTAATTCTTCTCTTTTCTAAAACCTATGAGATAAAAAGTGGGACTGACTTCATTATTGCATCAACACTTTTAAAATTACCCCCCTTTTAAATGTTCTTCCTATTATATTGTCCATAAAAACACATCTGCCTGTGAGAATCATGTAATTTACACAAATCTTATTCCATAAGAAAGAGAAAGATGTAAAACTTGATATTAGCGTTCTTGGCAATGATATTTTTTACTTTGAAAAACAAAAGCGTTGGAATTCTGAAATACATGTAAAAATAATATTTGGATGTACTTTATCAATGTAAATTCACTTTCTTAGTTTAGGAACAGATAAAAATAGAACTCATTTTGCTTATGACATTGAAATGAGCAGGTCTTTAAAAAAGAAACCAGAAAAACAAAAGGGACAGGAACACAAATTTATGGTGATGGAAAGAGAACTGATTCTGGGTGATAAACACATAATACAACCCATACACAATGTATTGTAGAATTGTACACCTGGAACCTTTGTAACTTTTACTAATCAATGTCACCCCAATAAATTTAACAATAAAAAAGAGAAAAACAAAAGATAAATTTATGTTTTGATTTCTAATATTTTTCGGTCTTTGAAAAAAAATGAAAATATCCTCAGTGGAAGAGGGAGATAACTTTTTTCTCAATGCTCACATGGCCAAGCACACACAAAACCCCTCCATCACCCCTTCCTCCTCAACTCCCCCCCAACCCCAAACACACACACACCACAGCGAGAACAGAAGAGAGCATGAGGGTGAATGTTCAGATGGTCACACTAAGATCTTGTCTACATTTGGCCCAACTCTTGATAACTCAGGATGTCAGTATCTGCAGAGATGCCTATAGGTCAGTGCAGATAATGCACAAAGCGAGTATTTCATGGGTGGGGAATTAAGAGTCAAGGATAGTTCAGACTTTCTCCTTTGTAGAGATAACCAGGACATGAAGAAATCATCCAGGTGGAAATCAGAAAGGTACAGTTAATAAGTCTCTCTGAACCTTAGCAAAGGTTTAATCCCTGTGAAAGCACAGGGAAGTTAATTTGATTAACACTTGCCTGAATTCCCTCAAATTCTTGAGCATCCTAGCATAACTCAGAGGAATTTGGCATTTGAGTCCATTTCCTTCCCTCTCTTCCTGTTACTACCAGGATGTTTGATTATACGAAGTTAAAGCACATTTGATGTGACTAGGGGGAGAGTCACAAAATAGTGTGAAGAAATGCAGTGTTTGATCAGTCTGTGATTACAAAGGGGTTAGGGTGGGCGTGTAAGAGATGGGGAATGGGAGGGAGCAAGCACACACCGGAGAGAAGATGAAACAGCGTGCAGCATGCTGGATAACATTTCCATGGCAACCACAGTACATGCACAGAGAACTGCCAAAATAAGTCAAGATTCAGGATCCAAGTAAGTAGGTGTTGGGGAAAGAGGAGATAAGAACTCAGTAATGGACCAAAAAGTCCTAGGGGAGATGAATTATTTCTGTGAGTTTAACTCTTCTTCTCATTTCTTTTTCTAACCATACTCAAAGTTCCAGTTTAAGTGAGAATGAAATTCAAGTGTGGCTACTGCCCAACCCAAATTTCATCCAGGAATGTGCTGGGAAAATAAGAATATGGCTTAAGAGCCCCTAGTGAAGCCAAAAGAGAAAAATTCTGAGGGAGGTAAGTAATTTCCCTCTAGCCATTAGCTTGACTTACCAACTCTTTCTGGCAATTTGCTCCAAAAACAAACAAACAAACAAACAACTAAATAAAATAGACTTGTTTTCATTATTCAGGTGGCCAAATAAGAGGAAATAACCTGGATGGAAACAGGGTTGAGCATGTAAAGATAGGTACAAAGTTTCTACATCAGTGGTCTAGGTTGCCTGCTCATTGGTGAACTATCCCCGTAATCTAGGGAGAAAAGCCTATTCATACATATAATCAATATGTCTCTGGAGAAATTAGATGTATGAAAAGATCTTCTGAGACATTCAAAACCACCCAGCAAATAACGTATAGTTCTTTCTTCATAATTTAGGTGGTCATCTATCACAATCATCAAGAACGCCAGGATTTTTGTACCTTCCTACAGCACTCATGGAAAGCCCTGTGATATCATGCTGTATGGGGCTTCCCTACACAGGTTTACACCCAGAAGTTGAGCTGAATCTCTGACATTCACATGGGGAGCCTGTTAAAAATATGGATTCTCGGGGTTCCCTGGTGGTGTCGTGGTTAGGCTTTAGCACTGTCAATGCTGCGGCCTGGGCTCGATTCCCAGCCAGGGAACTACCCTCCACAACCCCCAGCAAAAAAAAAAAAAAGAGGGACTCTTGGGCCACACCTCAGAGACAGGGATTCAATGTGCCTGGGATAGAGGCCGAGAATATGCATTTTAAAGCTCCCTGGTGATTCGATTGTGTTGGCAGATATGAAGCACACTCCTCTCTTCTCTGGTGACTCTCCTCTCCCTGCCGTGCCAGTGAGTGGGGAGATAGTGAGCCTTTCCTCACCCCTGGGAGTGGCAGAATCATCAAACCTGGCAGAGAATCGCCCGTGTCATACCACCAGGCCAGAGAAGTGTCAACCTGCAGTGAAAATTGAGTTTGAGACCAGCTCTGGTTACCAACCATTCCTGTCTAGGAGAGTTTGCTCCTGGAAACACCGCCCTATAAATGTTGGGGTTGGGGCGGGAAGGGATGAACTACAGTGAAAGGACATCGTTTACGCTTAGACAGTAGTTGAGAATAGCTAGGTTTTAAAGTAAAATAAACAGCAAAATTCTGAATGAGAAATAAAAGCACTCTTTCTTGTCTTCTTGGTCCACAGAGGTACTTCCCTGAATCATAAACTTGCCACCAAAATTACAGAAGAGTCCAAGGAATAGTTGAGATCGCTTTCCTCAAAACTCAGTTCTCTGACATTTTACTAACACTGTATTTCTCCTGATTCAGATTTATAGAATGAATCTTTGAAGAATCTCTTCCCAAACTAACTGAAAAATGTCTGCAAAACTCACCAGGTGAAGCATCTGACAAGAGCAATGTCAAGTTTATGAAACATATGATTATCGAGCCCTATTAAATGTTAGGCAATGTGAGCAATCATCAAAACTGAGGTCTGTCTGATCTCCCTATTGTGCTTCTGTAACCTACCACGCTAACTCTTTCCCACGCTTTGGGCTCGGCACAGAAGTGTGCATGAAAAATCGAAATTGCTGACCACATGTCCACTCTTTCCCTCTATGTCAACCCCCAGACAGGCACCAAGGACATATGAAATTATCATGGGAGAAAAAAACATGCTCTCCTTCGAGAACAGATGAGAAGCCTCTCCATTCCTTTGTCTAGGGTGGGCAAGTGATATACAAAGATATATATACATGTATTGGTACGTGCATATGTGTATATATGTATGTGCATATATATGTGCATGCATATATATGTTTGTGCATATATATGTGTGTGTATACTTGTATATGCGTGTATATATATGTATGTGTGTGTGTATATATATGTATATGTGTGTATATATGTGTGTGTATACTTGTATATGTGTGTATATGTGTGTGTATATGTATATGTGTGCATATATGTGTGTGTATACTTGTATATGTGTGTATATATGTATGTGTGTATATATGTATATGTATGTATATATGTGTGTGTATACTTGTATATGTGTGTATATATGTATGTGTATATATATGTATATGTGTGTATATATGTGTGTGTATACTTGTATATGTGTGTATATATGTATATGTGTGTATATATGTGTGTGTATACTTGTATATGTGTGTATATATGTATGTGTATATATATGTATATGTGTGTATATGTGTGTGTGTATACTTGTATATGTGTGTATATATGTATGTGTATATATATGTATATGTGTGTGTATACTTGTATATGTGTGTGTATATATGTATGTATATATATGTATGTGTGTGTATATGTATATGTGTGTCTATATGTATGCGTGTGTATATATGTGTGTGTATACTTGTATATGTGTGTATATATATGTATGTGTGTGTATATTTACATATACACATGCCCTTTTTTATGAGCTGGTAATCTATACCAAAACTTTTATTATAAAATCATAAGCATGTTATTCTGTAACATAACAATATTTTCATGACTTAAAACAGGGCTCTGGTTACCAACTACTTCTGCTGGCCTCTGTATATAATCAGGATAGAAAAACTATTATATGAAATGTGCATCAGTTCCACTCACCTATTCTTCCCTCCTCTCTGCCATCTCACATACTGGCCTGCCACTGTCCTATCTCTCAGGAACATGGCATAGCAGTAAGTGACCCAATAAGGGACACTGCTGAGGAGAGGAACCTCCCACCAATACGACTCTTTAAGGACTGTAACAGCCTTTTAAGGAAGCGAGAGCACAGAGGACGTGAAGAAGCTGTGTGGGGAGGGGGCTTACAGCTTCAGGCGGGTGAGGTATGCTAGCTGGGTTTTAGAGAACTCAGCGGAGAGGAGAGGGATGGAAAGTGCCCAGAGAGTGGCACAAGCCAAGGCAAGTGTCTGCAGGACTGAGAAAGCTATAGTTGCTGGATAGGCTGAAGGAAAGGGAATAAAGCCACTGGAGTGGGGACAAGCAGTGGGAAGCCTTAAGCCTGAAAAGAGAGACTGAGGCCATCTGAGAAGGTCTTGAGCACGATGCTGTCATTCCTATAAATAAGTATCCAAGAAGTTTTCGAACAGGGCAGATAAGTGATCCAACTAGTTTTTCTAATCATTTTTGTTGTTGTTAAAAAAAAAATAACGCTTGGCGTGAAGATAAGTTAAGGGGCTCGCAGCCTAGATAGGAGAATGTGACTTTGGAACGCAGGGCCGAAACGCCGCTTGAATGCCGGAGACCCGCCCACGAGACTACTAGGAACAGGAAGGACGGATATGGAATGTGAAAGGCGGCGGATTCAGCCGGGCCGCCGCTCCCTCTCATAACAGGAAGAAGCGTAGCTCTGGGCTCTGTGTGACAACTTGCATTTCTAATCTTACTTGTTGAAATACAAACACCTTAGGATTTCAAGGTCAGGGGTGAAGTCACGGGTGCTTATCCGAAGAAAAAGAAGGAAGGGGTGCTCAGAGCATTAATAAAGCCCTAGAAGGGGTGCAGCGCAACTATTTTCATGTTGGAAGATCATGCTGGGGGGAGTGTGGAAAATGACCCCAGGGAGCCTGTATCCCACGGGTAACCTCTGACGTGTCTGGTCAAAGTTATCTAACTACCTCGGGAATCCTGCTTTCTTCAGGTTTGAGAATTCTGATTTTTTTCACCTTTTGGAGTCCCTTTTAACCGTTTTCACTGTTCTTGCTCAGGCCCATCTCCTTTCCATGGTGGGATATGACATCACATGATCACCTCAGTAAATTTTCCCAAGTCCACCCCCTGAGCTCTTTTCCAATGTTATCATGCAGAGATATTTCTCCATATAATTTGAAAAAGTTGCCCGAGGTGATTCTAGAATCTCTCCACCACAGTTTCACCTCCACTGAAACTTCTACTTTACTGTGTGCCTGAATGAGAAGAAAGATTGCACACCAATTTGATACTTCAATGAACTCATATGGACTCAGGCTCCCTCTCATTACAGCATCATATTACAGGACCATGTTTAAGTCATGGCTCACTGCGATTCTCAGTGGTATCTGCAGTCCCCTTCCATCCTGTTTTTCTGCAAGTCAAATCTTTGTTATCAGCACTAATGGAGGACAGGGAGGGCATGTGTAACCAAAATCAACAGCTAACTCCAAACTTTACTGTAGGCAAAGGGTTCGAAATCCGCACCCCCTCCATGACCCCGCACCACCGAGTGTTTTGCAGAGCTCCTATGATGAAGTAAAACTTAGTAACGCTTAAGTTTTTCTCTTTGCTCCCCCACACCTGCTGGTGGAAGTCCTAACAAGCTGCAAAATGACCGAATCTCAGCAGGAGGGAAAGGCTGAAAAGCGAAAGACCTAGAAACTTCACAAAGTGGATAATAAGTGCCTGAATGATGGGCTCTTGGAAAATCAGGCCCTGGTTGATGAGGCCTATTTTTTCCACCAAATGCAATGAAGACAAATCATCAAGCAAGTTTGCTCCAAGATGTAAATTCTGAGCTGCCATGAATTACTCCCACAACTCAGGAGAGAGGCAAAGAATGAGAAAATCTTCAGTTTTCGCTTTTTAACCTTAAAATCCATCCAATTCAGGAAGCAGCTTGTCTCTAAATGTGATAGAAAAAAAACCGTCTATTGAGTCTATCAGGGCTTCTGACATCCTCACAGATGGTGCAATTAGCATCTAGCTGAGCCCATATTCCTACCCTTTTCCCCACTTTACTGGCTTTGGGCAAAACCTAATTTCACCTTTCCTTTTGTTCTGTAATATGTTTTCTCTTCTGTGGGTGCTGTAGTCACTAGGGGAACTTGACTTCATTTGACAGTGACATTCTGGGAAAATAAGAACTAGAGTGAGGAGGCCAGGCCTCCCTGCTCTTCAGCCTAAAATTTTCTTTCCAAGATCGTATTTAGGGTGCACAAGGACTGTCTGGCAAGTATCCAGCCATGAAATATGGAAAACAGAGGCATCTATGGGTGGGTGGTTTTTCCAGACAGCCCTCGCATATACCCACCAAAGATATGCTGTCTTTTAAAGAGATCTGAAGCAAATATTGCCAACGCTAACATTCATGAAATCTATGCAGTGGAAGCATGGTATCTGAGATAGTGTTTTCTGTGCTTTCCTGGGCATTAGAAGAATTTCACATTTTAAAAACATTGCATGACATGAAATGGAAAAGACAAGCTAACCTATCCCAATTCTACTGTTTCACAGTGAAAGCAAAGAATGTTGACCCTAAGAAATGCATTATGCTATTTTATACAGTATTTATTTCTAAGGGAAACTAAGAAGCTTCCATACCCAATTCAACATGGGCCTCTTAAACGTGCACCAAAGTAACATATAAGATTGACTTTCCCATCTCACCTGTAGGGTGATAAATAGACCCTACCCTCCGTTAGGTATGTAAAATCCCTCAGTGTGAGGCTGGGACAGCATTCAGATGTAAGCACAGCTGCAAAGAATAGCAGCATTTTTTCTGGCTTCAGCATTTAGCTGGAGGTCACCTCCTCACATCATTATCGGTCTGGCTCCGTGGTTTATGAGGCAGTGAATGCATAATGTGTGCTGCTAAGGATGCACATGCATGCTGCTCTGTACCGATGCAGCCACTGTGGGAGGAAGTTATTTCACATTTAAGAATGTCTCAAATTCTCAACAAACTCCTACCTTATGGAAGCAAAGTAACCCGCCCACCCCCAAAGGAGAGTCCCTACAAAAAAAGCAAAACATTAGGAAAAAGAATTCTTTCTCTGGAGACATACAAATATTAATTGAAGGTGTTGTTTTGCTAGCATGATCCCACTTTTGTGTAGAATAAAATGACTAATGTGTGTCTGTAGAGACAAAAATGTATTTATATCATAGTTTTAAAGCCTTGAAGAAAATATCCCAAAATATAACAGTATTATCTCACTGTATGATAAAAATTTTTGTATTCTTATACGAATTTCTAAATGTTCCCATAATATGCATGCATTACTTTTATATACAAAAAATTATATTTTAAAAACCAAAAAAGATCTACTACCTTGGTCATCGCACAGACTATGACATTGTGAATAAAAATCATTATTGTAATATGTAGACACTTGGGAAAATGTCCACCCATCAAAATGTTGTCTTAAAAGCATAATAAAAAATTGGGTGTACACTGTGATGGCAATTGTATAAATATGGGTTGGCACAGGTCAAAAGCTGCCATGAAATTAAAATACTTCTTGTTATCTATCTATCTATAGTTTTTAAAAAATGGAATCAGTACCATGGCTCATTAGGTCCATTATTAGGGGCTGAGACCAAGTGCCTCAAGAAATTAGGGTAAGCTGGTTCTGAGAGGCAAACTAGTAAAATTCAACCTATCGGGGCTGATATGGACTTGCATAAAACAATGTGAAGGCAGTAGAATGACAAAGACCTGAGCTCATGTTCCACCTATGGTGGCACTTATTATGCAGACCTGGGGCAAGTGGCCTCTTGGAGGCCGCCCCCCCTCACTCCCCACATATCCACCAGTGCAGTGTTGTGCTAAGGACTATGGACAGAGTAACATACACATAGTATCTGGCACTAATAGGTGATTAATAAATGGTTGTTAGTAGAGTCTTCTAAATCAAAGTCAAAGAAGCAGAGCTTGGAGTCTTATCTGAGTAGTTCTAATGGTATAAGACATCTGCACAGGACTCAGATGAATTAACATACAGAGTGTGGCAGAAGTAATGCCTGGACTTGAGTTATGATTTTATTACAAAATCATAACCATACATGCTCATAATTTTGTAACAAAAGATTTGGTATAGATTATCAGCTCATAAAAGAAGAGGCAGCATGTATGGTTATGATTTTGTAATAAAATCATAACTCAAGTCTGGGTATTACTTCTGCTGGACTGTGTATATTACTTGTTTAACAGGAATTTGAAGAAAGATTCCAGTGGCAAAAGAATCTTGTCTGTTTGAAATCTATAAAAAAAAGAATCAGTGTATATGAACTTCCCAATGCCTTGCTAACAGATATCACCCCAATAAGTCTAACAATAAAAATGAATTAAAAAAGAAGAGGAGAAATTCACCTAGAAAGACTTTTTTTTTTGGTAGGGGGGTACCTCCTCTTTGTTTTTTGTTTTTTTATTATTAAATTTATTGGAGTGACATTGGTTAGTAAAAATTACATAGGTTCTGGGTGTATAATTCTACAGTGCATTGTCTATGTGCTGTCTTACGTGTTCATCAGCCAGAGTTAGTTCTCTTTCCATTACCATATATTTGAGACCCTTTTCTCCCAGCCCTTTCACCCACATACCTTCAGATAACCACTAACCACTAAACTATTAATTGTGTCCATGAGTTTTTGTTTCTTTGTTGCTCTCAGCTTTGTGTTCCACTTATGAGTGAAATCATATGTTCTGGTTTTTCTGTCTGGCTTATTTCACTTTGCATGAGGATCTCAAGGTCCATCTCTTATATTTCATCTTTTCTTATGGCTGAGTAATGTTCCATGGTGTATATGTACCACAGCTTCTTTATCCAGTCATCTGTCGCAGGGCACTTTGGTTGTTTCCATGACTTGGTCACCATGAATAGTGCTGCAATGAACACTGGGGTACGTAAGTCTTTGCAGATTAAGGTTTTCAAATTTTTTGAGTAAATACCCAGAAGGGGCATTGCTGGGTCATATGGTAACTCTATTCTTAATTTTTTGAGGACCCTCCACACTATCCTCCATAGTGGTTGTACCAGTTTGCATTCCCACCAGCAGTGTATGAGGGTTCCTTTTTCTCCACATCCTCTCCAACACTTGTCATTATTTGTCTTGTTGATAATAACCATGCTTACAGGTGTGAGGTGGTATCTCATTGCGATTTGCATTTCCCTATTAGCTAGTGAAGTTGAGCTTTTTTCAATATACCTGTCGGTCATTTGTATGTCTTCCTGGAAGAAGTGTCTGTTCAGATCCTCTGCTCATTTTTTAATTGGATTGTTTATTTCTTTTATTGTTGACTTGTACAAGTTCTTTGTAAATTTTAGATATTAGCCCCTTATCAGAGGCATTGTTTGCAAATATTTTCTCCTATTTGGTTGGTTGTCTCTTTGTGGAAAGACATTTAAAAAAATAATTTCTGTCCTAATATATTTGACATGGATATATTATAACTTTATGATACCAGCCCCTCAGACCATGTAATTCACTCCTTTTTCTATGTTTCTAAATGTACCAGGGACTCCTACTATAATTGAACAGCTTTTCAATACAAGAGCTCTTCTAAGAGTATCAATACACAGTGTGTGGAGGATGGGAGTTAGCAAACTGGAACTTTTCTAAAAGCACACTGGTTTTACTCAGATTGCATGTTTATTTGCCAGAGTTCAGAAGGGGAACTAATGGAAATTCTAAGAAAACCAAATACTATCCCTGTCCCCTTGGCCTATGTAATTTGACTAACTGGAACTTTTCTACGAGGAAGAAAATATAATGAACAATCAACTTCAGTACCAAATTTTTTAATAAATATTTTTTAGTTAATATTTGGAGTTCATGAAAAGTGGCTACAAATACTTTATTACTTCCTCTGTCCAGAGGTAGTTCGTTTCTTATACCACCCTCCCACCCCCACTCAGTCTCTAAATCTAGGCTGGGCATGCGACTGCTTTGAGCAAGAAAATACAGCAGAAGTGACATTGTGCCAGGTGGAACCAGCCACCATGCTTTGAGGAAGCCCAAGTAGCCAAATGGAGGGTCCCACATGAAGAAGAATTTAGTCCTTATGATCAAATAGCCAGACATGAGTGAGCCCTTGTAGAATTAGATGCTCCAGCTCTTTGTGAAACATTCTAACTGATACCACTTAGAGCTAAGCTATTCCTTTTGAGTTCTCCCCAGACTACAAAACTGTTAGCTAAAAGACTGCTGTTATTTTAAAGCAGTAAGTTTGGAGGTGATTTGTTACGGAACAATTAATAACCAACCTCTGGTTTATACTTCAGTCTCTTATGAGGTTGGTTAGGATGGGTTGTTGGCCTAACTCTGACCAACTCTGAGCGAAATAATAAAATTGAGATTGGGAGTCTAAAAATTCACAGGGTCAATAACTTCTGTTCAAGTTCTGTTCAAGTATCCCACTGTCTCCTTCTATAGGTATTTTTTATTTATTTAACTAATATCAAGTAACTGTTATGCATTAGGCTCTGACGATTTAGTAGCAAACTAAATAGGTGCAGTTTCTGCCATCACAAGGTTCCCCATTGGGTAAATGTTTAAGTTCATCTCACCAACAGCAGTAGCAGTGCCTGCTCTAACTGAATTCACTGTAATTGCACTATCTAGGCCAGGTCACAGTGGAAGTTCTGCTTGACCTACCACAGGAAGCCCAGAACTGCACAGCTGAAAGGCGCATTGAAATGCTGTCACCACCTCCTTGATTTTTCCTCAAGCCCAGCATTCCAAGATCGAGGCAAGAACTCTACCCCTCCTCCTGAACACAACCTCAGTTCAGTGTTCTTTGGGTGAAAGGCCAATGCAAAGCAAAACAGGTTTACAGAAGCTCTGAGAAGAATCCTTGAAGCCTCCTGAAAAATTTGTGTGCAATTCCTCTACCAAAAAAGTTTATAGTCTTTGCTATATAAATCAATACTGGTCAATTCAAACTCCAAGAAGTTTTATTTGTTTGATTGTTTAATTTGAATAATCTCCACAGTAACAGAATCTCAGCCATTTGCCAGCAAATAATCCCATTAATCAAAACTTGTACAATGAGTATTTTATAATTCCTGGATCTCTTTTGTGTGTATCGTACGTAGTTCTTCCTTTGTTCTCAGGAACAATTTCCCACGGGACCTTAGCCTGATCCCTCCTCAGCGACTACCCTCACAATCAAAGTAACAAAATGAGAGTTGTTAAAATGTCCATAATTTTACTAGTTTCAAAATATGGATCATTCCTTCAAAGAGGAAATCGCAAGGTAGTTATTTTTTATTTGATAACTTTATGTACTGGTAACAATCAAAACTGCCTAGAGCCAAGAAATGCTTCCTCATACGACAAAACCACTAGAGCAGGCACACAGCGTCTGTTTGCACAGAGAGCTACCAGTTTCCTCGTCTGTTCTTACGCTCTTGACTTCAGGGGATCAGGAATATCTCTGCATCCATAATAGATGAAAAGATCTAGAGTAAAACTTGTTATAAGTGGCTATAAACTAACCCAAGAGGCACAGCTGTGAAATGAGTGTTGTGATTTGAACATGGGGATAGGTCCCATTAATCTGTCCTCCGTGGGGGTCCACACATTATTAACGCAAGTCTTTCCATTCCTGGGAGGCAGCTCTGTGAACCCCGGAGTCCGTTCACAGTCAAGGCCCCATGAGGAGGAGCCTCACAAGAAGTAAAGGACAGTTTCCCATGTTCTCATGGACACAGGAAACCCCAGGCAAGCATTAGGAATTTGAAATCCAGCTTCTGGATTCACATCTCTTTCCTTTCTGCCCATTCATGTCCTGGTCTCTCAGGTCCCTCTTTTTCCTGAGTTTGATGTCCAGTGTCATTTCAGGCTGTCCAGACGTTCTCAATTCAGAGCTCTCTCAGACATATTTTGCAAATTCACTATTGTTCCTCCTTTCCTGTCATACCAGGTAGTCAAAACTCCCCTTCCTTAGAGCTAAGGTCTCAGCCAGACTTGGAGGAAAACAATCTATACATTACTAATTCACACAGTAGTGGAAGACGGTTGCTCACGAGGGCACAGAAGGGCACTGCATAACTTACGGGGGTCGCCGGTATATCAGTGTTCTCCACCAGCGTTTTCGTTAGGACAGTGTTCTAGCACATGGCAGCAGTAAAGTGTTTCGAGGAGTGGATACCTTCTCCTGATTTGCCCACAGGTGCCTTGTGAGCTAAAATGTTCTGCGAATCACTGATAAACCTTTGCCCTTCCAGGGGTATTTATTATTTCAAATAAATTTCTAATTGGGCATAACTTTTAGGAAGAGATTTTGCGCCCTGGGTGGATCTTTAAGGATCCCATACATACAGGACCAGCTGGAGCAGGAGGGAAGAAAGGCTAATCGGCCTCTAAATTCCTCCATTCTTTGGTGTGACAGTGAATTTCTTCCTGTGCACCCAACTCTGCATATTCATGTTACTCCTAAAGCACTGCTGTCATCTCACAGCTTCCTAATTTTTATTACTCGTATACTACATGTTCACTGTAGCAAACCAAAACATGCAGTCAAGAAAATAATTTCACTTTCCAAGAAAACCACACTATTATTTCAGCAATTTTCTCAGGTGTCTTCCAAGCATAAATATGTAAATACAATAAAAATGTATATCACATTATACACAATTGCTCTAACCTATTTTTATTTAATACTCTCATCTCTTTCTCTACACATACACATAAGAAATGCATAATATAGTATGTTTTGTAATTCAGAATATGTCATTGAATGAGTAACCAAAATTTAATCCATCCTCTCTTAATGGAAATTTAAGATAGTTTCAATTTATAAAAACTGGCTAATCATTGTCCTGTGCAAATCTTTGTGCAATTCACCTTTACTTTAATTTAAGTAAGATTGACTTGACTGCAGCACCTTTTTGACTTCAGCCAATTTACTCCCAGCTGCCTCTTCCCACCCAGGGAACATATATACACATATAAAAATGGGCACAAATACACCCTTAATTCTGTACATTCCCTTCCATCATCCCTTCGATTCACAGTCATGTTCAGATTCTTACATAAATCCAGCCTGTATGCAGGTTCATGTATCCACATGTCTCTAAATAGAGTGGGATGGTGGCATGGGGACAGGGGGAGTGAGGATGGGGGTCAGCTAGGAGAGGAATTCTGAAGGCTTAGGACAAATGAAAGTCATGTCAAGATTTATCGGAGGTTACGAGGGGGACATCTCCAGTTATGGGATGCAAAGAAGGTTTCACAGCCATCATCTCGGAAATGTTTGCTGCTGAGACTGGGAGGCTGGCAGTCATGTTTACGCTCCAAGGGTATGATGCAGTCAGAGGATATGAGCCAGATAGGGTGTCATACCATAACCTTGCAGAGCCAAAGCTGGAGCCTGAAGAAAATTGCATCTGAGAGATCTTAAAGGAGAACCAAACAGAAGATGAGAATAAAGAAAGAATGAAGGTAGAGGCATTGGGTTAATGAAGAGTGGAAGGCATTGAGACCTGTGAAAGCCAGTGCTCCAATGGCCACCCTCTGCACATGTAGCTCCCCAGCCTCTCTCAATGACCCACACCAAACCCTGATACTACCAGCAGATAGCTCTTGTTCTGCATTTGTCTATTCTCAGAAATATGTTCTCATAATGTCTGCAGCATCACAGCCCTTCTGGATGATCACACCATCTCCCAGTGCTGTCCCAACCCCTGAGAAGCATCCATATACACATCTAATCTAGTTCTAAATCCTATTGGCACTGTCACCAGGTAAACTCCTTCCCTGTCACTCATAACTGCCACTCTATGTGCTCCCATGAGATTTCTTCTTTCTATTCATTTCTACATCTGTGTCTATGAACCACAATAGTATGTGCCTCATAACAATGCTGTGTTAAATGCATGACTATGTGTAAAAGGACTTAGAGCTTTGCCTGAGTTATTGTGAAAGCTCAAAGATGTTCATTGTTACTACAATTGGTTCCTCATTTGTTAATAAAAGGCATATCACTGACGCTTTCATTCCGCATCTCTTCCTCAGCCCAGATTTTGAGGAGCCAGTTTCCTTTTGCCCGGCAAATCAATACCAAATAACTGATTTCGGTGGAGTATCTCCATAACCGATGCCTTCTTAAATGGCTGGGTACCCTGCAGTGTCATCACACAAACATACCTTGATCTGACCATCCTATTCATTCTTTTCCCTTTTCCCTGATGGTAATATGCTCTCTATACCCATCTTTGAATATCCACTGTACCTAGCCTAGTGCTTTACACATGGGAGGGAGCTAATTATTGTTGACTTTTATTCCCCTGCCCTGCTACCTTAGCTTATCCCACTATTTAATCTTGACTTCTCCATGAACCACAAGCCATTTCATGAGGAAATAAGTGTCATATACTCCTACAGTTATTTGTAGCAACCCTTATATTTATTATTTCAGGTTCTTTGGACAAGGTACTCTAAATACATTCAAGAAATGGAATCAAAGAGGAAATGGACAAGGTAAGGCATAGTGCCTTGTCTTCTCTAGGTTTATAATTTAAAAGGAATTTCACATAGTGATGGAAAGAAAATTGACTCTGGGTGCTGAACACATAATGCAACACATAGATGGTGCACTATAGAATTGTATACCTGGAACCCATGTAATTTTTACTAACCAAGTTCATCCCAATAAGTTTCACAATGAAAAAGCAATTTCATGACAAAAGAGCACAGGACCATGTCCACAAGTATTCTGAAAAAAATGTAGGTATACTATAATTAGATTAAGTCGGTTAAAACAATAATAAAAAATTAAAATGCATTGTGTCACCAAAGGCTCCACCTAAAACTTGGTCCTAGCACCAGTCATTTTTATTTTCACCAAAAATGGCCCATGAACTTCTCTTCACATTGAAAGTCATCAATGAGATCTTCCAAAGTTATTATTCACTCAGTCTATATTTCTGTTCATTATAACAATTATTTTAAAATAATGTAGAGAAACTCAAGAGTTCAGGAAAGTTTAATAATGATAGCTAAAGATACAAAAAATAAATCTTTTGATTAACAGTGCAAAAAACTGAAGTTGTTTAGTCTAGAGAGGAGGGGTAGAAAGAAGACGACATTTCTGTCTTCAAGTTCATGAAATGTTGTCATTAAAAGTGCTGTCATCATTTGCTATCCATGCCCACAGTGGACAAAATAGGAACAAATAAATTAATTATATCAGGAAAGATTTCAATTAGACATAAGGAAGAACCTTCCAGCTGATTCATTACTAAAATGAAGTACTGGAGGGAGCCCGTCAGTCTCTATCACCTGAGTGCTCTAAGGAGGCAATAAACAACTCCATCTTGGTGGGCTTGGGAAATCATCAAAGTATAGGTACAGTGACCTCTAGAGGTCCCTCCAAGTATTTGATTTTATGACTCTCATGGTGTTTGCTGATATATCATTCATCATAGAAATATATTGAAACTGGCAACAGGCTGTGAATCAATAAGGCTGAGGAAAAGTGGGGGTTAGCAATAGAATGAAGTACTGAATAGACATCCGAAGTGCCATCCTCCAATGCAATCATATTCTAGAGCTGCCAAGATCAAAAGAAAAATGCATAAACTCATACTTCCCCGGTGGGAGACTAAATGGTTAGAAATGAAATAAAGTTTCTTCCAGTTGACCTAAGCAGAACTCAATCAGTAGAGAAAATAAAAATGTCAAAGTGGACTCATTATTTAGACATATTTCCCAGAACACCCACTTACCTCTCACAAATAACTATATTGTTATATGGATAACAGTATTCCCCAAAGAAGTCTCACATATTTCTTCCTCTAGCCCGAGTTTGGCATCCCTGCCCCCTGCGCCCCCCGCCATGTCTGACCACCATCAAAATCCTAACCACTTTTAAAATCCCAACTCTAGATGCCATTTTCTCTATGAAGTTTTAGCAAATCCCACCGACCAGAATACACATCTCCTTCGTCACATCACTGCATTTTTATCTGTGTCCCTGTACCCATCAGAGCTCTATGATCCCTGCTTGCCTTAGCTCCACATAGCTACAGAGACAGGCAGTCAACTACAGCAGAAGAAGTCTTGGCCGACCTCTCCCCAGGGCATCTTCCCAGGCCCAGACAGTTCCCACTGCTGTCTTCTCTTCCTTTGATCCAGGCTCCCAGAACACAGTCTCCTTTCCCCTCCTCTTAGGGGCTTCCACCTCATTCATTATCCCTTGTAAAACCTCTTCGCTCAAGCCGGGCTACGGAGTGGACATCAGTCTCTCCAACCCTTCATTTCTTGCTCCCCATAAAAGCCAGAAGATAGCTCCTTTCTGTTCACAGATCTTTTTCTTAATCACAATGGGCTTCTAGATGAGTGGAAATAAAATTTTTAAATGCAAGATTATAATAAAAATGAAAATGTTCTTACAGTTTGGGTTGGGCTCCTTATCCTTAATTGCCTTCTCAAATGGTAAGTGGAAATCTCATTTTGCTTTCGTTCCCGAAGAAGCTACTAAATATCATTTCTGTCACCTCTTACCCTGTTAATGAAGGCATTGTAGTCCCTTTTTCATCCCAGAGTTTCATTCACAGGAGAAGAGCAGATCTACCCTAGCATCAGATGGCGTATGAAAAGGTCTCCCTACTGGGCAAGAAGGTCTCCTCACACTCTCCAAAGGATGTATTTTAAACAACAGCCTGCCACTCTTTGAAGATTCTTTTCCTTAATACAGAAGATACTTTCTTTCGTCATCTGTTTACATGAAACCAACTGCCCCATGAAATGAGAATATCCTTTGGTTATTCTTCTTGCTCCAAATTTTAAAAGTTACCTTTAATGCTTCTGCATTTGAAGAGGAGTAAAAAGGAAATAAAGAATCTGAATCTATGGAACTTTCTTTATGCACCCACCATGTACTAAATACTTTACAGATTTTATTTTACCCTATGAAATAAATATCATTTTCCTTTTACATAGGAAAAGACACTGATGTACAGAGAGCTTAAGCAACTTGTAAGAGGTCACAAATATCAGTCATTCTAATTGTCTTCTTGAAGTACTGTTCAGTGTACACTAGTGTATTCTTCCTTGTTTATTAGCTTCTTTTTCATTCATTTAAAAAATATTTATTGAATGCCTCTAATATTTTAGTTTCAGACACTATTCTAAGTACTTAGGATGCATTGGTAATATAATAAAGATCCTTACCCCATGAAGCTCAAATTCCAGTGATGGTACCAGATAATAAATAGGTACATGAATGAACAAGTGGTTTTCTTTTATCTCTTGAAATTTAAGCTTACTGGTTCTGGTTCCAGGTAAAATACAGTAAACACATGCAAACTTTTGTGTCTCATTTAACATGACTATAAAACTGGGATACAAAGCATGAAACAGGTCTCTGAATCAAACACTGACAGGCAGATTGGAAAGAACATCATAATTCATAGTATTACCAAACTAGTGGCTTTAAAGAAGGCTCAAAATTTCACAACATAATATTCAAAATATCAATGATACAATCCAGAGTTACATAAAACCATGAAAATCTCGACTTGTTTGGGGAAAGACAATCAACATCCACCAATGAAGTGATGACACACATGCTAGAATTATCTGAGAAGGATTTTAAAGGAGCTATTATAAAAATACAGAAGCAAGCAATTATGAACACTCTTGAAACAAAAGTTAAATAGAAGTAAATAAGAATTTTAGAACTGAGAAGTATAATAGCCACAATAAAAATATATCCATCTAATGGACTCATCAATCAGAATATTGATGGCAGAGGAAAGAGTCAGTAACAAAAGTAACAAGAGAGGTTGGGTAGTGCTTCCTCCTTGGAGCTCTAACCATCACACCAGGCCAGGTGGCACCATGAATATGCACCTGGCTCTAATCTTGTAAGTTCTAATAACCACTACCCTAGCTCTAGGAATAACAGCTACTCCTGCAGCTATCATTTATCAGTATTCCCTTTCTGTTCTTTCAGCCCTCCAATTTCCTCTATTTACATTCCCTATTGACTGAAACGTTCATACATGTATGGTGGTAACGTAAAATGATAGAACCACCTTGAAAAATGGTTTGGCCATATTTTACAAAGTTAAACATATACCTATCCTATGACTTAACAATTCTACTCTTGGGTATTTACCCAAGAGAAATAAAAACATATGTCCACAAAAGGACATGAACCAAAATGTTCAAAGCATTTTTATTTATGAAGCCCCAAACTGGAAACAACTCAAATTTTCATCAACAGAAAATAACAATTCTTATACATTCACACAATGGAGTATTACTTAGCTTAAAAAAAGGGAAAAAAAACCTTGATAAATGCAACAACATGGATGAATCTCAAAATA